>OY804593.1:81679059-81931559 GCA_963680895.1 Fragum sueziense | reverse complement strand
AGTCTTCAGCAAAGATATTTTTAGAGAAGATAAGCTAGTTCTAAACTAACAATATTGACTGATTCATATGGATTGCTCTGAATGTCTTAACCCATTACCACACAATAACTCTTTTTGACTCCCTACACGATATTGGCTTTGGAAAACATTGTGAAAAATGAAGAAATTGCTTGTTACAAGCAATTTCTTCATTTCCCACAATGTTTTCTGCATTAAAAGACCGGAACATTTGAAAATCCATTTACTTGAAATTGTTGTCTGCAACACCTTTGATTTGGATCAGTCTAAAGTTTTGTCGTTTGGTACTGGGTTAATACTTGTTTTACACAGCAATTTTCGAGCAACATTATCAAAAACAGGCACTATTTTCAATTATCAACAAATTTTACCCATATATTGTATTTTCCCAAATATTTTTGCTTCAACAAGCAACATAGACAAAGCTTAGACTACATATACAAGCAGTCTAATCGCAGTCAACACCGTCTGCTGATTGACTGATTGAAGCCTTTATTGCATTGATTTGAAGCCTTTATTGCATTGAACAGCTAAGGCTATATGGGGACAGTATGTTGACTGACAGTCTCATTCATATGCCAGAGTGGTGGGGGTAAAACAGTTAGGAAAGGTATTATAATCAGCAAAACAAATGCTTAACACTTTCCCAAATGACAAAATTTTAGGGTGATCCACTTCACATACTGCCACAAATGACAAAATGTATTGTAATGGATTTGTATAAAATATGACACAGAAAATATTGAGACAAAAGGAGAAACTGCTGGTTATCAGCAGTTTCTTCTTTAGCCTCAATGTTTTCCCAAGCCTTTTCTGCTTGGGACGTCAAAACCAGGTCTTGTTTGGGAAAGGGTTAATACTTGTTTTACTCAGCAATTTTCAAGCAACATTGTCAAAAACAGGCACTGTTTTCAATTATCAACAAATTTTACCCATACATTGTATTTTCCCAAATATTTTCAACAAGCAACAGAGACAAAGCTTAGACTACATATACAAGCAGTCTAATCGTAGTCAACACCATCTGCTGATTGAAGCCTTTATTGCATTGAACAGCTAAGGCTATATGGGGACAGTATGTTGACTGACAGTCTCATTCATATATCAGAGTGGTGGGGGTAAACAGTTAGGAAAGGTATTATAATCAGCAAAACAAATGCTTAAATCTTACCTAGAGGAGCAAAGTTCTGTAATCCATCCGCCGATTCTGTCTCATATTTTTTCCTCTTGTCTGCATGTCCTTTTCCATTCATGTTTTGCATGATGGTCGATATGAGACTCGAAGTTGTACTGATAATACGACTGTTACAGTTCACAAAGTTACGACATACAACCTCAACACCACCTGTTCCATAGAAGAAAAACTTCAACATTTCAACCCTTTTCTAAGCAAGGCCTGATTATTACCTTGTGGAAATAGTTTCAGGAAACATTAAGAGAAAGGAAGAAAATGCTGATAAACAGCATTTCTTCTCCTTTTCCCTCAATATACTCTGTGCTATTAAATACACATATTCTACATCTGACAAATAATTTTGGTACGTACAACAGATTTCAAACTAAACATGTATAATTTCTTGCCATTTGAGAAAAGGTTAATGCAACAAAAAAGTGACCATTCTTTTTGGGAATTCAGTACTTGTAAATGTAAAGTGTATGTTGTCTTTGTGACTATGAAATTGTTACATGTAGTGAAAATTCAGTCATAATTGGTCTTTAACCCACATTATACCAATATGAATATTCTAATGGCATCAATGTACAAGATTAAAGAGAAATACAAACCTTTTTCCAGGAAGAGTTTCAGCATAGCAGATGAGTCAAGCACCTTCAGTATAAACCAGAGAATCGGCTCTGAGAGACGACAGAGAGACATGGACGTGTTGGAGATGAATCCACCCGACAGATACATAAACAACGAGTCCATCAATAAACGATTGTTGTTACACTTCCTGGATAGCGTCACTAAAATCTGATAGATACCATCACCCACTGATAGTGGATCACCATTAGTGAATGAATCCTGCATATTGCTGGGCATCCCACTACTTCCTAGAATCATAGCCATAGTGCTGCTGTTACAGTAACTCAATGCCTGTATAAAGTTATACATGATATTCCGACGACCGAGGATTATATCAGCTAGTACCGATCCCTGACTCTCAGTGTCAATTCTTTCTTGATTGGCTGTTTCAGTTTTCTGTTCATCTGTCTGTCCGACTTTCTCCTCATCTGACCTACTCCTGGATGAGTTAGGGGAAGACGTGGCTAGAGCATGAGATAATTTAGACGAGTCTGTCAGTGCTCCAGTATGACTAGGATTACTAGAACCACGATGCTCCGACAAATTATCACTAGTTGACGTTGTACTCCTACCATGTCTAGCAGGAAACTGTACATGCAGTAATCCATTAACAACTTTCAATAAACTACACATTAACTGATCCCTTGTCGCGTCCCCGGACCGTGAAGAGGCTTCATTTCCTCGTAATAAACTTGAGAACAGACCACCGAAACATGAGCGACAGTTTATTCCAGTATCGGATGTACTTTTACAAGTGACAGGCTCCTGACAGACAATATGCTGATGAACTATACTGCTGATAGACTCTGTCACACTGATGGAATTGTAAATATCCACCTGCTCATACGTCAGCTCCAGAATAAACTCCAGAAACTTACACTGGGCATCTAGTGGTCCCAGACAACTGTGGAAAGCACCCCTGAAATACACAGGCAGGAATGTATTTATGTCCATTAAAGAGACATTTCACATTCATTTCATTCTTTAAAAGTATGTCTTGATGCAAAGATTGTTTATTCTAATGAGTAGAAATGCTATCAGTTTTTTGAAGTTGTTATTTATAAGCGAAAAATACACCTTTAAAGTTGAGACAGAAATGACAAATTCTATATAAATCTGAACTGTTGTCCACAACAATTTGTTTAATTTTAGCACAAAAAATATATTTATCGTAAACAGTTCAATATTTTGGCTTGAAATTTTCAGAATTTTTATAAGAAAACATGCTCTTTCAGATAGAACAAGAGTTGACCGCGGACAACGTAGCTCGCCTATATGGGTGCTTGTCACAAAATCAGCCATTTTTTTTAAAAAGTAGGTCAAACTCCAAGGTCAAGGTCACAAGGTCAAGGGTCATGGTCCCAAATGAAAGGCCTTGGCTGGAGGTATACATGTGTGAAATATCAAGGCTCTATCAATAATAGTGCATGAGATATAGGCCAGGTTAAAGTTTTTCAAAAGTAGGTCAAACTCCAAGGTCAAGGTCACTAGGTCACAGGTCATGGTCTCAAATGAAAGGTCTTGTCGAGATGTATCCATGTATGAAATATCAAGGCTGTATCTCTAATAGTGCCTGAGATATAGACCAGGTTAAAGTTTTTCAAGTGAAGACGGGACGGGATGGGACGCGACGCTGACGCCGACGCTAGGGCTGTGACATTAGCTCCCCGGACATAAAGTCCCGGCTCGCTAATAAAAGTAAAATCTATGTAAAAATGAGTGTGAAATGTCACTTTAACATGACATAACTTCATAATATATGGCAACCGAGTATGATGATTTAGAGGTATAGGCTTGTTACAATCTCCTCATCAGTTGAGGTCATATTGAAATGGGTTCTCAGTGTAAAGTCTAATTTGCAAAGTCTAATTTGACTAATACAGACTAGAGATCACAACAGTGAAAGACAAATTGATTGTTAACTCTTTCGCTGCCAAATTTCCAGGATTTGTCCTATTTCCAGTGCCAAATTTTGGAAACTTCATAAGAGGGCTTATCAGTTTACAGAATAGCATATTAAGCTGAACTTTCCCAGGCAGTTTGATCAGATGACCTTGCCCTTGACCTTGAATGACGTCATTAAGCTATTGTGTGGAAGTCGCCGATCGGCGACATTGGCAGTCTTCCTATGGGTCGCCTTTCGGCGACATTGGCAGCGAAAGAGTTAATGCTAGGTTCCCACTGCCAACCAAATCAACTAAATTGCTTAAAATCCCTTACTAAACCAAACCAAAAATTTTAGTAGAACGCCCAAGCGATGCAGATCAAGCTTGATGACCCATGTTGACCTAGCTTGACCTATTCTTGATCAGGCTTGATTGAGTTGATCTGATTAGCTGTGGGAACCTAGTAATAATGGACAAAGTGCCCAAAACGATGTATAATACATGATATTTAACATACCTTTCAGCAGTGAGAGAGTACACAAGTTTCAGCATAATTTCCTTCAGTCTGTGTAGGTTATCCTCTCCACACATACATATGTGTATTCTTTGTAGAAATAGATGGAACACTTGCACAGCTGATGGACCAACCTAAAACAGAAAGATGTGGTAACATTGATGTTAGCTCTTTTCATAAATGTTTTCAGCAATACATCAAACAACTTCAGTATTGTATCACTTTTTTTGCCTCTGCATCATCTTCCAATTTGGACCAAACATAGGCACTAGAGTTGGGTATTACTTGAGTAATCTACTGGGTGCAGTAAATGGAATGGTACAGATTATCAGTAAATCTCATTTTTCTTTAGTAATTTATCAATGTAAACTGTCAATATTGTGAATGAACTTTTACTGCAGTAAAAAGAGGCTCAAAATCCATTGATTGTTTTTCATATTGTAAGTTACCAAAACCATATACAATGCAGTAAGAACAGAATCTACCTGAAATTGTGACTCTGCCGAGTTGGAAGGACTCCCAGTAGCAGCCCCTGACAGAAACTTGGTTATCACAGCCACTAGGTTAGGGTCGCCTATCATGGGCACCACCATTGACCTCTCTATACCAGGCTCATCTCCCGTGACCTTCAGGTTAGAGGTCAAGGTCAAACACTGAAACACCATCACCCATGTCCGTATAGGTAGCACCGGAGCATTAGCCACAGTTGCCAGTAAGTTTTTGACTGACATAGCACTGAGTGGTATGATGGGTATTCTGCTAGGATCGAATACTGGACGATGTAAACTGTTATCCACCACAGCTTCCTCATTCAGAGTCAGCCATAATTGTAACAGAGAATCCATGTTTACTCTCTGTAAGGGAAGCTGCCCAAACAGGTCATCATAGGCTCGACTTAACATCTCATATGATGTCATCTGAAATATATAACAAATATCGTTGGTGGGGAGTCAAAACCTCGTAACTACAGCTTCAATAAGCTGGAGTTACGAGGTTTTGACTCCCCACCGACAATATGTGTAATAATCTAACACATAAAACAAGTATATAATAGTTTATCCAAAGGTTCCTGGGTAAAACAACACATGAATTCTTACAATGCATGTCACACTCATGTTTGAAATTTATTCTGTATATAGGCATAAAACTTCACAATGCCTGTCAACAACAAAAGTAACTGCTGGAATCAGGAACCACTATAGAAAGTCTCCTGAAACAATTTCAGGTCAAATATGAAATGCCAAAACAAAACTTTTCAGGTAGATCTACTACAAAAATTTGCTAAACCTTGAAAGTTACAAATGGTAGACTAATTGAATGGGGTTCAATGCCACTTTCAACTGCATTTCAAGTAGACAAATAGAACCGATCTCAGGTTTGTATGATTTCTTAACCCTTTCCCAAACAAGACCAGACCTGGTTTTGACGTCCCTAATAGAAAATGCTTGGGAAAACATTGAGGCAAAAGAAGAAAATGCTGATAACCAGCATTTTCTCCTTTTGCCTCAATATTTTCTGAGATACATTGCACAAAAATCTTATCTTAATCAACATCAATTTTATCGTCTGTAGTAGATTTTAGATTGGAAAAGTCTAAATTTTCACTGTTTGGGTAAGGGTTAAAGAAGAATGCAGCATTCCACCTACCTGTGGCATCCCTGACACAGACTCTGACATTTCCTCATACGATGGAGACACCCTGGATGTAGACATACTCTGACCGTCAGGCGTCAACGACGGTAACTGCGATGTAAACGCTCCTTGCAGTGTATCTGACTGTGAGAATAGCATCATTCGTAACCTCAACTCTGCCCTGGTCTCTAGCCCACACTCTAACCTTGAATCCAGCGCTGTGGATAAACCTTGTGACACGGACATACCACTGTTGTTGTTATTCAGGGGTCCCTGTTTGGGGTCTATCGAGGGAGCAGCTGGAGGTTTCTGATGATAGCTTGTGGACCCAAATATAGCCTTAATACCCTTATAGCCAGTCTGTGTGGGTTTAGGAGGGGGATCGTCTATATCTCCAGTTATACTGTAATATATGAGACACAATGTAATGTAACTTGTCCATCTGTCGCAAAATTAGATCTTAGGCATTCTTTAACACAAATGGCAGAATTTTTTTAAATTTCCTCTTTACAAATCTTTCAGTTTTCTTAGTATGTTTGAGCTCAGTTTTATGTTCAGTTGAATTCATGGACAGCATAAGAAATGTTCATAAAAGTATGTTTTTACTTTTCTCACACGAGAACTTCCTATCATAATCACCAGCTGCTAATTAAACATAGATGATACATCTAATGTTGAGAAACATAATATGAGGTAGGATCTGATATAAGGGCCCTTAAGGCATTACCACACAGAGACTCCTTTTGACTCCCAATAATAATAAGAGCTTTGGAAAAATTGTGGAAAACGAAGAAATTGCTTGTGACAAGCAATTTCTTCATTTTCCACAATATTTTCTACACAAAATTACCAAAAGTACAATTTCATGCACTTGAATTTGTCATCTGCATTATCTTTGAATTTGGAACAGTCCAAAATTTTGATGTTTGGTAATGGGTTAAGGCGCTTAAGACTATCCTGGATCCAGATCAGTCTGCATGTACACAAAGTCTGATCAGGATCCAAGTTGCTCTTTTATAGTTTCTTCACAATCTATAGCAACTGAAAGAGCAGTATGTCTTTCTGTCATACTGCAGTTAGCCAAAGGCTAATCTTGATAGAAGGCTAATTTCAGGTACTATAACCCTTTACCAAACAAATCAGCATTTTCTTTTTTTCTGCTTCTGTCTCAATATTTTCTCTACTACATTGTACACATATGCTACCAATATCTATTTTGTTGTCTGCAGAACCTTTCAAATAGACAACATTCATTCTTTGCTGTTTGTGAAAGGATTAACCCTTTCCCAAACTATATCAGGTTTGGACGTCCCTAAAAGAAATAGCTTGGGAAAACATTGAAACACAAGAGCTTCGCAGAGCGGCGCATATACGCCCGAGAGGGGCTTGTCAGTAAAATTGGCCATTTTTTCGATTCAAGGGCAGATAATTTAAACATGAAAAGTTATCAAAATTTTGTTTGCACAATAAAACACCAGAGATTCATTGTGGCTAGTTTGATTAAATTCTGGTTGAAACTGTAGAAGTTGCACACAGGAGAAAATGGACATTTTTGAGGAAATGGGCATTTTTTCTTAAATTCAAGGGCAGATAATTCAAGAACGAAAACAGTTATCTAAATTCCGTAAGCGGTATGCACAACTAGACACCATGGAGATTCATTGTGGCAAGTTTGATCAAATTCTGATCAAAACTGTAGGAGTTGCGCACACAAGAAAATGGGCATATTTTTAATTCAAGGGCAGATAATTCAAGAACGAAAAGAGTTAATTAAATTCCGTAAGCGGGATGCACAACTAGACACCATTGAGATTCATTGTGGCAAGTTTGATTGAATTCCGATCAAAACTGTAGGAGGAGTTGCGCACACAAGAAATTGCTAACGGACGGACGGACAGACGGACGGACGGACAGACAGACGAGCGGGGCCATAACATAATACGACCCTTCGGGCGTATAAAAAGAAGAAACTGCTGATAACCAGCAATTTCTCCTTTGTCTCAATATTTTCCGTGCTTTTTATACACAAATTCTATCTTTTACAACATTCTTTTTGTCATCTGCATCAGCTTTCAAATTGGACTACCCTTAAAAAGTGTTGTTTGGGAAAGGGTTAAATGCCTTTGATCCAGATCCCAGCTCATATGAAATGTTCCTATTGCTAAAGTGATTATAACATACAGCCATACTCACAACAGTAAATGTAACATGATATGACTCCATATGATTAAAAGTGATGGCTTAACAATGCTTCAAGCAGCTTGTCATATATGTGACTTATATAACCGTTAACAGACGAAAGCATGTCAACATGGATAATGATGTTCTTGAGCAAAGGTCTGGAAAACGTGATCCTAGGGAAGTCCAGGCATTTGAGACCAGCTTTGTTCCAAAACAGCCTGCTTGTCCATGCAGTCTGATCAAGAACGATATTCATCTCTAATGATTTTTGCATGACCTGTAGAAACTCTGCATGTGCAGCATGGATCATAGTCAGACTGTGTGTATATTCAGGCTGATCTGGATTCATGTTGGTCTCAAATGCTTTAAGGGAACTTCTTTCAGATACAAGCTCAATTCAATTTACCAAGCTAACAAATTTATTAGTATACTTTGTTAGTTTTGTTATCAGATTCAAATCAAGCCTACTATGTAAGCGATCCATTCATGTTACTGGATGGCATGGGTTGAACGTACATAACATTAGTTGTAGGGTTCGCGACTGGGGGCAAGTTTTCTTTTTCTCCGGGGATGTACGAGACGTGAACCTTCTCCGGGATGTCATCATCATCTTGGTCGTCCAATAACATGTCAACTACGGCCTTGTCAAAACTCAACTTTGAACTCTCCTCTTTGGCTTGAGTGCTGCTATCTGAATCTGAAACAAGAGTAAAAAGTAAGGAAATGATAATGCCTCAAAAACTGCTGCTTTTCAACAAAAACCTTGTAACTGCAGCTTAAAACAAGCTGCAGTTACAAGGTTTTTATTGAAAAGCGGTGAAACAATCATGTCACTTTGTGATAAATTTTCTTAATTTTTGTCAAACAAACATGCTCAGTAGGTAGCATTACACTGACATTTTCATTAAAACTCTTTTGTTTCAATATTGAATGATCTATCAAGGTAACCCAACCTTACTCTCTGATCTATTTTGATACCAAAGTCTCTACTGAATTCCTTGTGGCATGAAAATAACACCATGCAAAGCAACCATGCTTGTTGATAGCCAGTTACAACTTTCCATTTTAACCCAAGTACCTGATTGCTGGTTTGTATCTGTAGAAGTGTCTAGTGTAGACAGATTAACACTGTTTTGTAGGCTGTCATCTGTCTCATTCATCTGTCCCGACATCTCATCATCAGTGATGCCGTCATATTGATTGCTCGGGTAGACACGCTCACCTGGGAATATATAGCAGGAATTAGTAGTGAAGACCAGGATCAGTTTGCATGCATGTATAGTTTGATCTTAGCCTGTGTTACCTGCCATAGTAGTATTGAAATATCATCTGTGATTCCATCACACTGACTGCTCTGATAGAGACTCTCATTTACAAATAAATGATAGAAACATACAGAAGCTGCATGCGATTTAGGCCAGAAGTGGTCTTCTGGAAGAGGTAGAGCTAGCCTGGTTCCTGCCTCTGATACACTACGTAGTATTTTGTCTACTGCGTAGCGTATCAGAGGCAGGAACCAGACTCTTCTGGAAGAGCTCTTCCGGCCTAAATCACACACGGCTAGAGTGGATTTAGATCAAACTGCATTTATACTCATTTGGGAATTCAAATTGTAATTCTAATTGTATGTTTATTTAACCCCTCTATAACAAAGGCCAACATAAGCATTGACTCTGATACTGGAATCATTAACACTTTTTTTAATGTTCCACCAAAATGGTTAAAATAACATATAATCGAACTGTCGCAAAGCGGAAAAATACACCCCCCCCCCCCCCAACTAGCGCATTGTCACTGAAGAAGTGCTATAGCTCAAAAGGTTGGAGGACAGTTTTAAACAAAGTCCAATTGTAACCTTGACCTTTGTGACCCAAAAACAATGGGGCATCTCCTTGGGTCATGGGCAACAACTGTGTAAAGTTTCAAGATACTAGGTCAACCAGTTCTTGATTTAGAGAATGGAAACGGATTTTAAACAAAGTCCAATTGTGACCTTGACCTTTGACCTTTGTGACCCAAAAACAATGGGTCATCTTCTTGGGTCATGGGCAACAACTGTGTAAAGTTTCATGATCCTAGGTCAACCGGTTCTTGACTTAGAGCATGGAAACGGATTTAAACAAAGTCCAATTGTGACCTTGACCTTTGTGACCCAAAAACAATAGGGCACCTCCTTGGGTCAAGGGCAACAACTGTGTAAAGTTTCATGATCCTAGGTCAACCGGTTCTTGACTTAAAACACGGAAACAGATTTTGAACAAAGTCCAATTGTGACCTTGACCTTTGACCTTCGTAAACCAAAAAACAATAGGGCACCTCCTTGGGTTATGGGCAACAACTGTGTAGTTTCATGCTCCTAGGTCCAGAGTTCGAGCACGGAAACGAAAAAGTCTACGGACAGACAGGTGGACTAACAGACAGACAGACATGGTGAAACCAATATTACCCCATCTACTTCATAGGTGGGGGTATAATTATTATATTATATTATATAATATAATTTAAGGTAAAAACTTGCAATTATCAGGTCAAAAGGCAATCTTTATTCAGAAACCATTTCCTCATTACAATACAAAAGAAAATATTCATGAGGACATACCTTCTAATAAGTCTTGTAACAAACATGTAAGAGCATGACCAGCCCATGGCCCACCCCAGCTGATGTTTCCATGGTTAAACTCAAAGTTGGTTGTCAGCATGATGAGCCTTTCTAGCTGGTCCTGATTCATAGCTTCCATCAGGGTGATAGCCGGGCGTGTTGATATACAGATACGAGCCAACACCTACAAGTAGATCACAGAATTAATGCAATTTTTACTTCATATTGCTAATTCTAAAACAATATTCTTGGTTTTAAAGCAGGAGTGAAACATAGGCATTTCTGTTCCCAAATGCAAGGTGGCAGAGACTTTTGAGTTGAGCTGTACATATAGGGTGTGACTAAGGGTGCAACATGACAATTTGATTATTAGCTTGAAAACTGGCTTGATTTTTTATTCAAACAATTTTATTGTTCTCTATACCTCTCTAAAACTTGCTATTTGGACGGTGAACAACAGTGAGCATTAGTTACAGTTCAAGCATGTTATATGCTTGAAACTCTGAACTGTAACCATTTGCATATTTAACATTCAGGGTTCACAGAGAGCTATCATTTTCCTTACTGAAAAGAGATGCCATTTTGTTGGGGGAAAAACATGCATTTTATTTGATATCAACAAACTGAGTTTATATAGCAAAACCTTCTACATTTACTACACAAATCTAATTCATAATTAATTTTGTAAACAATAGTATGGAATTTGTGAATACATATATCACCTACTTTACAAGTAATCAAGAACAAGTCCACATTGCATGTAAAATCCATCCCCAATAACAGAGCCATTAGGCCATGTACAACAGGCAGACATTTTTGTTTGGGCAGAATTAGAATGGTGTCTTGTTCAAACTCCAAACTCTCCTTCTCTTCCCCGCTACGTTCTTCACGAGGTGATTTTCTAGACATTTCTACACCGTTCTTCTTGAGTTGCATAATGTCTTGTAGCACTGCCTGTAATATTCCACCAAGTAAAGCATTTTTAATCCAATACCAAACAGCAAAATTTTAGAATTGATTAAATTCAAAGGTGTTGCAGACGACAATTTCAAAAGAATGAAATTTAAATTGTTTTTGGTCTTTCTGTGTAAAAAAACATTGTTAGAAATGAAGGAATTGCTTGCAACATGCAATTTCTTCATTTTCTACAACGATTTCTGTAGCCTTTATCTCAAGAAGTGGCAAAAGGCATCATTTTCAGTTATAAAAAGTCATAGTGGATAACAAAGGAATTACTGATAGCCTATCAACAGTCTGCACTGATAAAAAAAATTACTGTCAATTTTCTTCATGTTAATTGTCATTATGCTTAACATAAACTACATATCATTATAGAATTATCCACATCAGCTAAGAAAAAGATATATTTATCTTCACATTAAATTGATGAACTAAAACAAAATCCTTAAAACACATCCTCAAAGATATTTTCATTGGGCCAAGTAATTGAGCAAGTACGAGGGTTGTCCGGAAAGTTCATGGACACTGTTTAATATATGAAAATTAGAAAAGAAGATTTTATAACACACACATGGTGTCATTAAACAATATCTTAGAAACAACATTTCAAAATTTGAACAAAATCCCTCCATGTCTAACAGAATTATATCTATTTTTGTGAAGAAGGTTGATACACCCCGGAGCACGTCATGACCGTCATTCACGACGTCACTCACCAAATTAACATTTCTATCTGTTATAACACTTGATCTTTGAGACCTCGAATCAGCTACTGCTTCTCCGAAAACGTTTGTGACATTTGCAAACGATATAATACTGCACACACGGTCTCTTCGTAGATGAATTTACGAATTCCCTGGCCTTTGCAGGCGCTTTCTTAGTTCCTCGCAAAATTTCACAAGAACGCGCTGCTCCACCCAAACGCCCGACGTCGTCATTTTTGATAGATTTCCTTCCATATCAAGCTTCTTTAAATCATCCTCAAATGTCAATTTCTAACGCGACAACATTGAAATCAAAACAATATGGAGTCGGAATGTTAGGTCACATTTTCATACATTTATCATTTTGTTTCCCGCCAATTTCATACGTTAAATCACTTATACAAAACCAGACATGGCTAGCCAAAAAGTTCAAAATTTGACGTGCTCCAGGTACCCCTATGTGGGGTCGTATTAGGTCCTATTGCAGATTAATTGCATATCAAATTTATTTCTTTTTGTTGGAAAAGTACTTGATAGATGTTTAGCTGTCATTTGATAAAGATTTTTTCACAAACAAAGTATTATGAAGCAAAATAAATTGTGTGTCCACGAACTTTCAGGTCAACCCTCGTAAACTTAGAATAGAAGTAATTTTACCTTTGGAGTGTGAGTCATAGCTTTCTTGAAGAGTTTTTCCTGATGTTTCCAGAGATGGTGGTTTGATGTGTCGGTGACAAAGTTCTTCTTCATGTGTTCAAGGTCCATCAGTTTTTGTTTGTGAATCAGTAAACGTTTTTGTAAGGACCTTTTGTATAATTTGGCTGCCCTGCTCTTTCCCATCTGAGATTTCACATTACTATTGGCCTGTATAAAGTTCCATCTGTTAGACAAATTGGTGCCTGAAAATATGTGCACATATTGTGTATTCATTAATGCCTGACAACCGTGATGGAGATGACCTTTTTATTCAGACATATTAAATAAAAGATGACTTAGTCTTACACACACAGAAAATTGTAAAAGATAGCAACTAAAAAAATGTTCAGTCAGAAAAGGTTCAAAAACAATTTTTCGACTAATGATTTTCTATTCTAAATTGAGGAATGCTTTCATCTTGAAAATCTGACTACTTGTCACATATTGCTTTTATGGCCAATGGTATTTTTTCTGCCTTAAGTCATTGAATAAAGATTTTAAATAGAATATATAATCAAGAATTTTTGAGTAGATCATAATAGGCTTGTTCGACCATTAACCCTTTCCCAAACAAGGCCTCGTTTTGATGTCCCTGATAGAATTGGCAGGGGAAAACAATGAGACAAAATAAGAAACATTTGCCTCAATATTTTCTGTGCTAAATCATACACAAATTTTATCCTTATAATCATCCAATTTCTTGACTTCAGTTTCTTTGATATTAGACCACCCTAGGATTTCACCGTTTGGGAGTTAACCTACCTTGTTCTTTTCTGGCCCCATCCTCTTCCTCTCCATTACCATTTACGATGATGGTGGTGTCTAAATTCCGACACAAAAACAACAAGATCCAGCCAATCAGCGACAGATCCAGCTGTCCTGTGTGGGGAATGATCCCGCCCCCATGTGACCCGAGTACAGGGGACAGAACTCTGGCTAACATCTGTAACAAACTCTCCATGGTCGTCACGGCTGACGGCCCCTGTAGGGATCTCTGACCCATAGCTGTTAGTAGGATAAACACCCTGCAATAAGATTCAAACGCATAAAGACATTATAACAAATTATTTTACAAGATCATGTTATCCCATTACAAAGGAATTTTAAACAATTATTCTTCTTGAATTCAATGTGAATCTGGCTATATCATTGTTTATCAAAGAGCATCTTCCAAAACATTTTTAAAAGGATACCAGTACATTTTTTCTATCCAGTGAGACTTTTAACAAGAGGGCCAGAATGGCCCTATATCGCTCACCTGAAAGAAGTTTAAGACACACCCACTTTTTTTGACGAATCAAAAATTTGCAAACAAATTTTGAAAAGGGTCACTCAAGGAACATCATTGCCAAATTTGTTTCAAATTGACCCTATGCTTGATTTTTTAAAAATTTTCTTATGATTTCTCTAAGTCTGATAAGCCACGCCCTGCCATGCTCACTTTTTTTGACCAATACAAAATTTGCCAACATATTTTGAAAAGGGTCACTCAAGGAACATTTCTGTAAAGTTTGCTTCAAATTGGGCCAATGGTTGATTTTTAAAGAATTTTCTTAGGATTTCTGTAAGTCTGATAAGCCACGCCCAATTTTTTCTGACGAATAAAAAATTTGAGAAAAAATTTTGAAAAGAGTCACCCAAGGAACATTTCTGCCAAGTGTGGTTAAAATTGGGCCTATGGTTGATTTTTAAAGAATTTTCTTATGATTTCTCCAAGTCCAGTAAATGCTGACCTGCCACGCACACAATTTAGGATAAATAAAAAATCCGCGAACAAATCTTAAGAAGGGTCACCCAAGGAACATTCCTGCCAAATTTGGTTTTAATTGGCCCTATGGTTAAGGAGAAGAAGATTTTTGAAGAATTTTTTAACAATTTCTCTTGGTTAGATAAGCCCCGCCTTGCCACACCCACATTTTTTGACGAAACTATAAATTTATGAACAAATGTTGAAGAGGGTCACTCAAGGAACAATTCTACCAAGTTTGGTTCAAATTGGCCAATTGGTTGATTTTTAAAGAATTTTCTTAGGATTTCTCTAAGGCTGATAAGCCGCTTCCTCCCTGCCACACCCTCATTTTTTGACAAATGTAAAAATTTGTGAATCAATTTTGAAAAGAGAGACTCAAAGAACATTCCTGCAAAGTCTGCTTCAAATAGGCCCAATGGTTAATTTTTAAAGAATTTTCTCATGATTTCTCTAAGTCTGATAAGCCCCTTTCTCCCTGCCACAGCCACAATTTTTTACAAATGAAAATATTTGTGAACAAATTTTAAAAAGAATGGCTTAAGGCACATCCCTGCAAAGTCTGGTTCAAATTGGCCCAATGGTTGATTTTTAAAGAATTTTCTTATGATTTCTCTAAGTCTGATAAGCCCCTTTCTCCCTGCCACGGCCACGTTTTTTGACAAATAAAACAAGAGGGCCAGAATGGCCCTATATCGCTCACCTGAAAGAAGTTTAAGACACGCCCACTTTTTTTGACGAATCAAACATTTGCAAACAAATTTTGAAAAGGGTCACTCAAGGACAATCATTGCCAAATTTGTTTGATAAGTCTGATAAGCCCCTTTCTCCCTGCCACAGCCACGTTTTTTGACGAATCAAAAATCTGAGAACAAGTTTTGAGAAGGGTTACTCAAGGAACAATTCTGCCAAGTTTGGTTCAAATTGGAACAATGGTTGATTTCTAAAGAATTTTCTTAGGATTTCTCTAAGTGTGATCAGCCCCGCCCTGCCACGCCCACATTTTTTGATGAATCAAAAATCCGCGAACAAGTTTTGAGAAGGGTCTCTCAAGGAGCATTCCTGCCAAGTTTGGTCAAAATTGGCCAGTTAGTTTTGGAGAAGAAGATGTTTGAAGAAATTGTTGACGGACGGACAGACGGACAGACGGACGACGGACGGTGAGTGACCACAACAGCTCCCCTCGAGCACTTCGTGCTGAGGTGAGCTAATAATGAATGCTTTTTATAATTAGTTTATCTCGTTTAAAGCACAAAGAAGGCTTAAATGAAATGGCCTTAAAAATCACAACAGGTATTTCCATAAATCATTCCTTACCTATCTTGAGAGAATATTTGCATAGTTTCTGAGTTGAAGTACTCTTGCAGCATGTTGCCCAGGAAATCCCCAAACCATTGTTGACTTCCACACACTCGTACAAGCATCATTCCCGTGAGTATCTGTATCCGCGGTGTCCCGTGTAGACACAGACATTTAAACAGGTTCTGACAGGCCGGTTTATCCAGACTACTATACAAGCCTGAAGGCAGCTGTGGTATACTGCTGCTAGAGTTGGTTATACTTATCACAGTCTCCAGAAGGTGCTCTAGTAAAAACCTGGAATGTAATGAATATTTGCCTGCAAAATCCTCTCATCAAATACAATTCAAAGCATTTGCAATCAATCAATACACATCAATAATTCATGTTTTTCTCCTTACAATAAAAAATTTTCTGGACTTGCTTTTCTTGCTGAGTCAAGAAACAGAAGAACAACTGGTATTTCCCAGGTGATAATTTTTATCGACAGATCAGATGCCAATGTCTTTGTAAGATAAGAGTAAATTTGCAGTGATTATTCTATCCTTTTTTACATTTCCAGGCAGGCAATTTTCAAAATAAATAATAAATATCTAACCAATTACCAGATGGCAATTTATTAGACATGTCAACAAAAGCTGTCCGAAGACAGCGCGCTCGACTTTCTAAGTTGCTTAGTATAAAGGGGGCATAACTCTAAATATAGTGGAGCCAGAGTCATGTCATGGGCCCTGGTAGTAAGGTAGAGGGTGTGATGGTGAATAAGTATTCCAAGTTTGGGTTGAATCCCTTTGAAAGTATGGAAGTCATTGATGTTTGAAACAAGAGCCGTCACAGACGGATTATGCTCCCCGTATAAGTGTTTGTCACAAAATAAAAACTATCATACATTAAGCCCCATTTTCCCATGACAGCTTTTTTGTACACACATTATTTATAAAATATGGTCTAGAACATCCTATTTATTACAAGAGCACAAAATTTCATTAAATTCTGCCCATTAGATGAAGAGAAATAAGAAAAAAACTAATTTTTACACTAAGGCCCCTTTTTCCATGACGCAGCCTTAAATTTACAAACGGAGAAAAAGGTCCCTAGGTATTGACCCAGGGAGTTCACATGTGAAGTTTCATTGAATTTGGTCCAAGGGTTGCTGAGATATGGCTGTGGACGGACGGACGGACGGACGGACGGACGGACACACGGACGGACGGACAGCGTGGCGACTATATGCTCCCCCGAAATTTTTTCGGGGAGCATAAAAACTTTAACCTTTGTTCCGACGCCGACGCCGACGCCCGGGTGACAGTATAAGCTCTCATTTTCTTCGAAAAGTCTAGCTAAAAATCAAAGATGTTGCAGAAAACAATTTAAAGTGAGTGAATTTTACAGTGATTGAGTGTCTTTTGGGGGAAGGAAACATTGTGAGAAATGAAGAAATTGCTTGTCACAAGCAATTTCTTCATTTTCCACAATGTTTTCCAAACTCTTTGTTTTGTGGGGTGTCAAAGGCGTCAGTGAGTTGAAATAGGTTAACCATACCTAAGTTTATCTGTGGAAGTTTGTTTAAGGAGTACATCCAGGTTGTCTGTCTGAAGAGCAGATGGGAGTCTCAACCCTATTGCACTTTGTAATCTGTCTATAGCCCGGGCAGCCAAGTTTTGTTGAAGTTGTAATTGTACACAATCATTATATGCCTGTAAAACATTGCATTTATAATTATACACAATTATTATACGCCTGTAAAACATCGAAAATAACATAATAAGATCTGATGGTTAAAACTTTCCCAAACGACAAATTTTTAGATTATTCCAAAGTCAAAGATGTTGCAGACAACAATTTCAAATGAATTGAATTATACAATTTTTTGTCTTTTGGGGTAGAAAACACTGTGGGAAATGAAAAAATTGCTTGTCACAAGCAATGTCTCAATTTTTACAATGTTTCCAATGCCATTAAAGTTAAACAATTTTATTTAAGTAAAAGTTTTAAGTCTGTAGCTGTGCAAGTAAATTCTATCAACTTTCAAGTCACCTGACACAGCCTATACATTTTCAACTCTCATGCTTATACATTTATATGCATCAAGAACAACATGTACTTTCTTTTTTAAAAATTTCCCTTAGCAACTGTGAGAATCACAGCATTTCAATTCTAAGGTCTGCAACCTCCTACAAGACCACACATATGCTTGCATAGAGATAATCAAAATCTCACTTTTCTTACCTGTATTATATGATTATCTTCATCATTTTTCTTAGACTTTTTCAGATAAAACTGGGTTAGGAAGCTTGCATATTGTAAAGACTCTGTTTGAACTAACAGAGATTCCAATCTTGTTCTTGCTAGACTGTATCGGCACTGAAATGGGAAGACATGCAAACATTTATCCTACAACAAGGAAAATTTTTATCATTTGATTCATTAGTTAAATGACCATGTTGCTATATAAAAAACACAAATGAAGCTGAATAATGTTTTTTATCTTACTGGGCAAAAAGAATGTTTTTGAAAGTCAATAAATATGACGAGCCTGTACGCACATACAACAAGAGCTTCGCAGAGCGGACCATATACGCCCAAGAGGGGCTTGTCAGTAAAATTTGCCATTTTTTCCATTCAAGGGCAGATAATTCAAGAACGAAAACAGTTATCTGAAGTCCGTAAGCGGTGTGCACAACAAGACACCATGGAGATTCATTGTGGTAAATTTGATCAAATTCCGATCAAAACTGTGGGAGGAGTTGCGCACACAAAAATTTGCTAAGGGAAAGACAGACAGACGGACGGATGGACGACCGGAGCCATAACATAATACAACCCTTTGGGCGTATAACCAGAATTTACACAATGAAAAATATATGGATTCTTCCCATGTGCACTCATTCTTTATTATTCTTTTCTGCCTCCTTAAATCAAGCCCATGCAAAATTTACAAAAGGGGTATGACAACCAAATAGAAGGGTAAAATCAGCGTCCCCGCCTATCGATGAATCCCCTGATTATGTACCTGAATATCTTCCAACAGAGACATAAAGCTGCCCAGGTGTGAGAGTAGTTGTGATTGTGTTGGAAAGTCCAGCTGACTGGCTACAGAGCTGGTGCACGGTGTTGGATGATGCTCTAGAGTTCCATTATCAGGGCGGAATATACTACTGAAGAAGTATACATTAAGGGAAAAGAAGAAAATGCTGCTGGCCAGCATTTTCTTCTTTTCCCTTAATGTTTTCTATGTAAAAATCCAACAATGTGACTCAGGGGAAAAAAAACTAATAATTTCAACTTAGGGGCCCAAAACAGCAAAATTCAATACTTAACATTAAGGGTATGGGCATTTTCCCTAAATATTCAGGGGCCCAGCCCAAAATCTATGGGCCATGGGCGACTGTGCCCCTGCTAGTCTTTAACCCTGTGACTTATATCAGTCATTTTTGGAAAGTAAATAATGAAAGACAACAAATAAATCTAATGACATGGACAATAATGACACTGAATAAACTACCTGTATATCTTCCAACAGAGACATAAAGCTGCCCAGGTGTGAGAGAAGTTGTGATTGTGTGGGAAAGTCCAGCTGACTAGCTACAGAGCTGGTACACGGTGTTGGATGATGTTCTAGCGTTCCACTATCAGGGCGGAATATACTACTGAAGAAGAATACATTGAGGGAAAAGGAGAAAATGCTGCTGGCCAGCATTTTCTTCTTTTCCCTTAATGTTTTCTATGTAAAAATCCAACAATGTGACTTATATCAGTCATTTTTGGAAAGTAAATAATGAAAGACAACAAATAAATCTAATGACATGGACAATAATGACACTGAATAAACTACCTGTATATCTTCTAACAGAGACATAAAGCTGCCCAGGTGTGAGAGAAGTTGTGATTGTGTAGGGAAGTCCAGCTGACTAGCTACAGAGCTGGTGCACGGTGTTGGATGATGTTCTAGCGTTCCACTATTAGGGCCGAATATACTACTGAAGAAGAATACATTAAGGGAAAAGGAGAAAATGCTGCTGGCCAGCATTTTCTTCTTTTCCCTTAATGTTTTCTATCAAAAAATCCAACAATGTGACTTATATCAGTCATTTTTGGAAAGTAAATAATGAAAGACAACAAATAAATTTAATGGCATGGACAATAATGACACTGAATAAACTACCTGAATATCTTCCAACAGAGACATAAAGCTACCCAGGTGTGAGAGTAGTTGTGATTGTGTGGGAAAGTCCAGCTGGCTGGCTACAGAGCTGGTGCACGGTGTCGGATGATGCTCTAGCTTGGTGTTCCACTCCCAGGGTAGAATATAACTGTGTCCATAGAATGCACCTATAGGTATCTTAGATCTAGTTGTTCCACTTCCATACCGGCCTATTGTTGTTATCTGGAAAGTGAAGGGTATATAAATAGTTTTAACTTATAGTTGACAATTATGCCCATATCAATCTTTTTCCAAACGATGTGTGTTAAGAATACAGTATGTTTATGATGCCCAAAAGAGTGAAAGCTTTACAGGACATCAATTGATTAAGTGGGATTAAAAGCTACTTTCTACAGCAATTCAGACATGTCGCAGTGGCTAGAGCATCTAATCAAGGATTCCTGTCATTTCTCTTATCTGACTACTACAGCATATGATTCAAACTTTGATGTAGCTTGTGTAGAACCAAGTAGTTCTTCTATAGAAATTCAAATTCCATCAATTGTTTGTCAATCAACAGCAACACAAACTATTGATAGTTCTAAAAGCTGAAGACTTAACCCATTCTCAGGTTTGGAAGGGAACAGTTTCAGTTCAATGTGTTTTCAAGTGAAAAGTTCATGTACAAAACCTTGCACTATGGCTTACAATGGCAACAGACCTTTTCTGGAAATTGAATTAGGTTTATATGAAGATATGATGTATCAAACAAAACTTTAAAACATTACTTTTAAATGTAAACAGTTTTGATTCTTGATACAAGTATGTTATTTGATAGATCTTGGCTTACATTTATCTCTAATTTCCATTGTAAAAATTTCTGTTGTACTTAAGTAAGAGACAACAATTATTCACCTTTAAGAATCTACAGACGGGTGGAGGCATAATGTTGTTCATGACTAGAGATCTAAACCCGATATCGGACGCGACAATCAGTCGCTGACCATCCACCTCCTCTCCTTGTACCCAAACATCAATGGAAAGCGATGCTAGATCACCACATAGAGGAATTATCACATCGGTCAGGAGTATCGGCTTTCCAAAATCTAATATCACAAATCTTCTTGCACCTGGTATAGAAAATACAAATGTCACAAAATGGGCATTAGAAGGATGACAATCTTCTTCAAAAACACTAAAGTTTAGAGCCAAAGTGATGTTCTACAGTAACGATTTGAATAAGAAATAGTCAATCACAAATCTGAATATTAAATTGGTCAAAATACCTGAAGAAAATTGAATATTCTCTTTCAAAAGAAAAGGGGAAAATAGAATGAAAGGAGCATTCTTGTTATTGTGTGTACCACTCTGTCAAATAGGCTGATTACTATATTCTTTGTTTTTGACTTTCAATTTCAATTCAATAAAAGATCTTGTCAAAAGTGATCTAATTTGTACTTTACTGCTATGGATGAAGTTAACCCATTACCAAACGACAAATTTTGGACTGGACCAAATTCAAATATGTTGCAGACAACAATTTCAAGTTAAGGAAATTTAAAGACCATAATTTCAAGTTTAGGAAATTTAAAATCTTTTGGTCTAATTTGGTAGAAATCATTGTAGGAAATGAAGAAATTGCTTGTCACAAGCAATTTCTTCATTTTCCACAATGTTTTCCAAAGCATTTATCTTTTGGGGAGTCAAAAAGAGTCACTGTGTGGTAATGGGTTAATATACCAACCGGAGTATATTCTCTCTATGACTAGAACTTGAGGTGCTGGGGGCTGTAGGAGGGAGTGAGGTGTTTGTACAGTCATTGTGGGTCTAGGCTGGGGGACAGGCTTGTGGGGATCCAACTTCTCTCCTTGGGATGACATCATCTGAAGTCATACAATCAGGGATCATTTGCGGCGAGATTCTCTTGTTTTTCTGCCAAAATTCTCATTGAAATTAGCTTAATTACCCTTTTCCAAAACGACAAATTTTTGTAGTGGTCCTATACATAAGCTGCTGCAGATGACAATATTGGTGTTGTTAAAGATAGAATTTGTGTAGAAAAAGCTATGAAAATATTGAGACAAAAGGAGAAACTGCTGGTTATCAGCAGTTTCTTCTTTTGTTTCAATGTTTTCCCAAGCATTTTCTATTAGGGATGTCAAAACTAGGTCCTGTTTTGGGAAAGGGTTTAGCAAAAACAACCTCACAGCAAAATGTAATTTAGGAAAGGATTTGATAGAAACAGCTTCAGCTCTCCCAGAAAATCGATTATTTCTCATAAGTTTCAGCTTTTTGTTTTCTCTCATGAAATTCAGAGCCAGAATTATCCCTGCATACAGACACCAAATCTTTTACTCTTTCATTTCACTTAAATTTATCAGAATTTTCTTCTTTTGCTTAAATGTTTTCTCAAACCTTTCCCATTAGATACCGGCGTCATTGTTTGGAAAAGGATTATTTAATCAAAATGAAAACATTGTCAATCGGACCCCTATCCCAAACAAGACTTGGTTTTGACATCTTGCACAGAAAAGTCTTTGGAAAACATTGACAGAAAAGAAGAAATTGCTTGAAATAAGCAAGTTTTCCTTTCCCCTCAACATTTTCTATACATAACAACACATTTCTACTTTTGTCATCAACAATTTTGCAACTTCTATTATTTCAGACCACCCTTAATTTGGGTTTGAGTATATTGGGGTTTTAGGCCGTTTTCAACTACCAGGGTCATATCGCGGCGGCAATTTTTGTCTTTGGGAAGGGTTAAAGTACCTGTTGCCAAGCTTCATTAGGTGGAGTTAAAGGTGGTGTCATCACTTGAGGGGTTGTTTTTGGTGTAGAAGGCATCTGTTCAGAACTACCACTCGGTGTTTTTTGTGATGACGTGGGCAGATGCTTCCCCACCTCCTGCAGTATCTGCTTTATATGCATGATCTTATGCTTCACTGATGGATAATTCTTCGTGCTCAACTCCTGTAACTGATGTTTGGCTGCTGCGATGTTCTGCTGTAGAGAATAAGGCAGCATGGCTGACGTCACAGACACAGGGAGGTTAGAGTAAGGTGAAGACGTAGAGGGGAATGTTTCACCAAAGTTGATTGTCCCTGTAAGACTGGAGTTACCCAGTCCTGTACTACCCATACCTACAGGGTTCAACACTGTAGTCCCCCCAACAGTCAGTATATTGTCTAATCTCTCCATTTTAGTCCCATCACTCGTGGAGTGACAGGTAAAGTGGAGAGGCTCCACTTCTAACATTCCTAGTATATGGTTCCTAGCACATTCCATCAGAGATTTGGATGATTTTTCTGTAGAATTATTAAACAGGTCGTAGAAATCGTAGTCGTCGTCTGTCTGGTTGTTCTGGGAGACCTGGCTGGTTCCCGTATTGTTGGAGGCGGAAGAGGAACCGGATGAACTGCTGAAGTAGCCACTAGACTGGTTCCCAGGTATAAACTGTTTAACAGCCTGAGGTAGTTCCATGTCAAACATATCACATTCAAACGGGTTACCATTTAGACCATACCTGAAACAACATGGTTAAAAGATTATAAAACAGAAATACAGGTAAGGAGTGCTAGAATTTGGACCCTTTCCCAAAACAAGAAGTTTTGACCTCCCTAATGGAAAAGACTTTGAAATACATTTAGGCAATGAAGAAAATGCTGATTATCAGCATTTTCTACTTTTGTCTCCATATTGTCTTTACAAAGGTGTACACAAATCATCAACATTCACATTGAAGTCTGCAGCAGCTTTTAAATAGTATGAGTACAATTTTCCAATTGGGAGGTTATTTGACTGTTTGTCATACAAACGCTTTGTTGTAAGTACAAACTAGAAATGTCACAGGATGTGACTTGATACCCCCGCACAAACTTTCATTAAAAAAAGGGCAACAAGTTTACCAAGCTTAAAGTTGCTAGCACTTATGGTTAAGAAGATATGGTCTAGGCAAAAATGCAAGGGTACAAACAACAAAGGGCAATAATTCTTAAAGTTGGCATGACAGAGTAACAGTTGTTTTACATGACACTTCCCCGCAATGAGATCTATAAGTGTACCAAGTTTGAAGTTGCTAGCACTAATGATTTAGAAGATATGTCCCGGACACAAATACGAGCGTAAAAACAACAAAGGACAATCACTCAAATTGTAGGCATGCCAGAGTAATGATTCTTGAACATGACGCTTCTGCACAATAAGATGTATAAGTGTACCAAGTTTGAAATTTCTAGCAGTTATGGTTTAAAAGATATGGTCCGAACAGAAATGCAAGGGTACAAACAACAAAGGGAAATAACTCTTAAAGTGGGCATGGCAGAGTACCGGTTCTTGTACATGACACTTCCCTACAATGAGATCTATTATTTTACAAAGTTTGAAGTTGCTAGCACTTTCGCTTTAGAAGATATGATCTGGACAAAAATAACAAAGGGCAACAACTCAAAAAGTGGGCGTGGCTGAGTAACATTTATTGTACATGACACTTTCCTTAATTGAGATGTATAAATGTACAAAGTTTGAAGTTGCTAGCACTTGTGGTTTAGAAGATATGGTCCAAACAAAATGTAAGGGTACAAACAACAAAGGGCAATAATTCAAAAAGTGGGCGTGGCAGAGTAACAGTTATTGTACATGACACATCCTGATAATGAGATCTATAAGTTTACCAAGTTTGAAATTGCTAGCACTTATGGTTTAGAGGATATGGTCTGGACAAAAATGCAACGGTACAAACAACAAAGGGCAATAACTCTAAAAGTGGGCACGGCAGAGTAACGATCTTTGTACATGACACTTCCCCACAATGAGATCTATAAGTGTAGCAAGTTTTAAGTTGCTAGCACATATGGTTTAGAAGATATGCACTAGAGAAGTATTTTGTCCACGGACAGACAGACAGACAGACATACAGACAGACAGACAGACAGACAGACAGGTTGATTCCAGTATACCCCCTAAAACATTCGTTTTGCGGGGGTATAATTAGTATCATTTTGACACACATTTCTTTGCAGTATCCACATCATATGGTTTATTTGATTGTACATGCAATTAGACAAATCATTTTAAATTATCATTGCACCCTCTTATCAGTATCTCTAACAGATTAGATTATATTGATCAGTCATATAAATCTGGGGATTACGAATAATAGGAGTATACTGCAAATGATTAAATGCGTAACTCTATTTGATCATTTATATATAACTCTTATATCAGAAGAAATTTTCCAGTTCTTATTCAAGCATTTATATGCCTGTTTCAATTTTCATTGGATTATATCCCTACCTGGCTTTTAACAATGCATTCAGTGGTGAAGAATGTTCATGAAAATGTTTGGATACAAGATTGAGGAGATCAGAACAGTTCGAGGCTACACTCTTCACATCCATACACTTGACCCGGTTTAACAAGGTGAAGAACCATTTTAGGGCACCAGCAGAATAGGCACATGGTAGGAAAGGCAGGGAACCAATCAGAGCTTCCAGCAGATGCAGACTGAACATCGGAGATAAATCTTCGTCAGAAGATGTTTTGCTGTACCTGAAATGATGTGTAATTGAATATCAGACACATTTATTTACCATGAATTTTCTTTAATCAATCGTCTTGAGAAAAAGAGTAGTTGAATATTATCATGTGATAGATCTGTTTATTTCTGCTTTATTATACAACTATCTTTTAGCTTTGTATTCTCTTGATATTTGAAATACATCATTTTGCTTATTGGTTGACCCACAAAAACATGCACAGTGCTACCAAGTCTTGAATAGTGTACACAGCCCACGAGAATTTGCTTCTAAATGTAACTATCATTCAAAACAGATTACAGCAAGATTTTTGTAAGTTCATACCAATCCGTACATTAATGATACAGTAGAAGCTAGATACTTACTCTACACATAGTGACATCAATCTAGAACATTTATGAGCAGTTGTTCTAGTCCCCTGTATATAACAGGCCTGTACTATCCTGGTCAGTCTGTCCTGTATCACTGTCAATATACACTTATTGTGTACCCTGTAAGAGATAATACAATGTATGTAAAGAAGTGAACTACTAGTGAAAGCAACTTAACACAAAAAGGCACAATATTGTATGAAAAGAAATCACCTGGTTTGGTATTTTCTATCATTTTATTCTGTATGTTCGTTTTTGAGATCAGCAATTAGGTTATTTCATCTGAGACACCCCCCCCCCCCCCCCCCTGCCCCCAGCACACAACAGCCTCCGAAAGTCGTCCCCTTGGAGTCTTAAAACGCCGCTCAAACATTTAGTATTTGTTATTTTTAGTAACATACTCTCAATCCCAAAGCGTTTTGGTAACAATACTCTCGAACCCAAAGCATTTTAATGTTGAATGCACATGCTCTTTATCGCTGTATATTGAATGCACATGCGTCATCATTGTTTTTCTCCATATATTTAGGGAGCCTCGTTTTGATAATGTCGATTTGTGACTATTTTAGTAACAATTTCCATGTATACAATGTTGATTTCCCATAAACCCATTGTCTTTGCCTCCGGAAGTGTGTTCTGTGGGTACAGACTAAAACATAAGTGAAAGGACCTTATTGATTTTCAACATTTATCATTTTTTTTTCTATTCATATTTACTTTTTTCAATGAAAGTCCAAATACATGCAGGCTGATCTTTGTCTATACTGCCTTTTGTAACAATATTTACAGACAAAAATTTGGACCTTTCCAATTTGCACTGTGATGCAGATGACAATTTCAAGTTGATGAAATTGTTAAAATCTTTCAAATTTGAGTTAGAAAACATCGTGGATAATGAAGAAATTGCTTGTGACAAGCAATTTCTTCATTTTCCACAATGTTTTCCCAATTATTTTCTTATGAGGAAGGTCAAAAGGTGTCAATGTGCAGTGATGGGTTAAGCCTCTCACCTTTTATCTGGGTCATTCATCTGTATATTGGTTATCCAGATAAGGATATCTAAACACATATTCTGGACATGGTCTGGACTGACCCCGGTCAGTAAGTGACCCTCATCAAAACTCACAGTGGACAATAACTTCTCATGGAAACTGGACAACTCTATCATTGCATACCTCTGAAATCTGAAAACATACAAAATATCACTCAATTGTTCACATATCTAACTTTGCTGACATCAGATTAGATGTTGTATCTAACATGTTTTGTTATGCTTATATAAGGTCTATGATGTCTTCAAAATAGTATTACATGTCAAAATCAAAATCAAATTCTTTCTCCTTCTATAAACATGAGTACAATATACAAGATAATGCCACATATCTGACTTTGTATCAGATGCAAACAGAACTTGTCATGAATTAGAAACAACATTATAATTCGGTCATCTCTTCAAATCTTTATATTGAATTTACACACAAAAATCAGCAATCTGGAGCAGAAGTTGATGCATAAATACTTATTTCTGCAACCAAAACATATACTTCAATCGGAAGCAAGCTCTGTTGTACGCCACCTACCTTTCTTTCACTATATTAGACTTCTTGGTTTTCCTAATGGTGACAGATATCTCTGTTAAAGTATCACATCCTTTCAAGTTGTCCAGTTTAGACTTGCCAACTGATGTATAGTCAAACAACCCTTTCATGGTTTTAGCTTTACGTTTGTCAGAATCACCCAAGACCTTCTTCTTCTTCATATCCTGAAATATGGGATGAAATAACTACATTAACCCATTACAAAACAGCAAAATCTTGGGTTGGTCCAAATTCAAAGATGTTGCAGACATCAATTTCAAAAGAATGAAATTTAAATATTGTTGATCTTTTGGTATAGAAAACATTGCTGAAAATGAAGGAATTGCTTGTCACAAGCAATTTCTTCATTTTCCACAATGTTTTCCAAAGCTTGGAGTCAAAAAGAGCCATTGTGTGGCAGGGTTCTCCGCAAAATAATTTGAAGCCGTAGGGGCCTATTAAACTTGTTTCTATGCAATTACTTGTGAATAAAAACATAATGGGAATAGAAGAAATTGCTCAATTTGAGCAATTGCTTCTTTTCCCATTATTGTTGTTATTCAGAATTATCACATTTTATTGTGTGAGGATGCATCATGTATCAGTTTTAGACACAAAATACCTCTAAATGTCTCTATTTGGTGACCATTTTGGAGAAATTAAGCTGTAGGGGTAATTTTGAAGCTGTAGTGGCATTACATAGATTAACATGAAGCTGTAGTGGGGCCGATACAGCTTATTTGGCTGGGGAGAACACTGTGTGGTAATGGGTAAACAAACTTTTATTTCATTTATCATTGAACCATTCGAAATATCTTAAAACCTTTCCCGAACAAGACAGGGTTTTGATATTCCACCTACCAAAAGCTTAGGGAAACTTCAAAATGGTTTATGCCATGCTCAACCTTGAAGTATCGGACAAAATGGGCACATTGAGTAACATCAATAATCAAAGAAGTGTTCAAAATCTATAAAAGATTTGTAGATTTAACTTGAATGTAAAATGATCAGTAATTTGGAAAAACGCCAACATGGATCCGGATAAGCTTGTGTCCTTTAATGTGGCCAAGATCCATGAAGATCACTAAAATGTACTATTTGTTATGAGGAAGCTATGAGAGACCAGTAAGGGTTCTGATCAGATTGTGTGTATGCCCAGGACGATCTGGATCTATGTAAGTCTTGACCCTTTCCCAAACAAGACTTGGTTTTGACTTGCCTGATATAATTGGCTTGTGGAAATATTGAAACAGAAGAAGAAACTGCTGATGCTGATGTTTTCTATGCTATAATTTACACAAAGCCAGTCTTTTTTTACATCTATTTTGATGAATGCATTAGCTTTTGAAATGGATCGCCCTAATATTTTGCCGTTTGGGAAAGGGTTAAATGTCAAAATGGCCCTGTTTCCAGATTCCAGGTAAACAAGAGATGTTTGTAAAACATATATGCCCCCTCAAGGGCGTACATTTGATGAAGGTCAAAGTCCAAGGTCAAGTTAACAAGGTCCAAGGTCATGGTCAAATCTGAAAGGTCTTGGTAGGAGGTGTCTATGTGTGAAATATCAAGGCTGTATACATAAAAGTAAAATGAAATATAGGCCAGATTAAAGTTTTTAAAAGTAGGCCACATGCCAAGGTCAAGGTCATGGTCAAATGTGAAAGGTCTTGGTTGGAGGTGTCCATGTATGAAATATCAAGGCTGTAGGTGTAAAAGGACATGATATGATATATGCCTGGTTTTATTTAAAGTAGGTCAAACTCCAAGGTCAAGGTTGCAATATTCAAGGTCATGGTCAAATGTGAAAGGTCTTGGTAGGAGGTGTCTGTGTGTGAAATATCAAGGCTGTAGGTGTAATAAGATATAAGATAAAGGCTAGGTTAAAGATATCTAAAAGTGTGTAAAAATCAAAGGTCAAGGTCACACAGGTCAAGGTCATGGTCAAATGTGAAAGGTCTTGGTAGTAGGTGTCCACGTGAATAGAATATCGAGACTGTATAGGTAACAGGACACGAGATATAGGCCTAGTTTAAGTATTTTAAAAGTAGGTCAAACTCCAAGGTCAAGGTCCAAGGTCATGGTCAAAATGGAAATGTCTTGGTTGGAAGTGACCACGTGTGAAATATCAAGGCTGTATGTGTAAAATGACATGAAATATAGGCCAGGTTAATGTATTATAGAAGTAGATCAAACACCAAGGTCAAGGTCACAAGGTCCAAGGTCATGGTCAAATGTGAAACGTCTTGGTCGTAGGTGTCCATGTGTCAAATATCAAGGCAGTATGTGTAAAATGACATGAAATATCGGACTGGTTAATGTATCATAGAAGTAGGTCAAACTCCAAGGTCAGGGTCACAAGGTCCAAGGTCATAGTCATATGTGATAGGTCTTGGTTGGTGGTTTCCATGTGTCAAATATCAAGGCTGTATGTGTAAAAGGACATGATATATCGGCCAGGTTAAAGTTTTTAAAAAGTAGGTCAAACTCCAGGGTCAAGGTCACAAGGTCCAAGGTCATGGTCAATTGTGAAAGGTCTTGGTAGGAGAGGTCCATGTGTGAAATATCAAGGCTGTATGTGTAATAGGTCATGAGATATATGCCCGGTTTAATTTTTTTAAAGTAGGTCAAACTCCAATGTCATGGTCACAAGGTCCAAGGTCATGGTCAATTGTGAAAGGTCTTGGTAGGAGGTGTCCATGTGTGAAATATCAAGGCTGTATGTGTAATAGGTCATTTGATATATGCCCGGTTTAATTTTTTTTAAAGTAGGTCAAACTCCAAGGCCAAGGTCACAATGTCCAAGGTCATGGTCAAATGTGAACGATGTTGATAGGAAGTATCTATGTGTGAGATACCAAGCCTGTATGTGTAAAAAGACATGAGATATAGGCAATTTTAAGAATTAAGTGTAAATTCAACAAAGAGCAATAACTCCAAGAATTTCATCGGCAAGGTTATGGTTCCTGTGCACTGCACCTCTCCATGATAAAATCTATCCACCTGTAATGTTTCATGATTCTACCTTACATACTTTTAGAGTTGTGCTCCAGACAAGAATCAAGTTATAAAATCAACAAAGGGCAATAACTCCAAAATTTTGATCACAAGAGTTACGGTTCTTGTGCACTGCACCTCTCCATAATGAGATCTATCCACATGTAAAGTTTCATGATTCTACCTTACATACTTTTTGAGTTGTGCTCCGGACAAGAATAAAATTTTAAAATCAACAAAGGGCAAAAACTCCAAAAATATGATCAGCAGAGTTTCAGTTCTTGTGCACTGCATCTCTCCATAATAAGAGCTATTAACCTGTAAAGTTTCATGATTCTACCTTACATAGTTTTTGAGTTATCCTCCGGACAAGAATCAAGTTTGAAAATCAACAAAGGGCAATAACTCCAATATGATCGGCAGAGTTACAGTTCTTTTGCACTGCACCTCTCCATAATGAGATCTATCTACCTGTAAAGTTTCATGATTCTACCTAGCATACTTTTTGAGTTATGCCCCGGACAAGAATCAAAGTTGAAAATCGACAAAGGGCAATAACTCCAAAAATTTGATCGGCAGAGTTATGGTTCTTGTTCACTGCACCTTTCCACAATGAGATCTATCCACCTGTAAAGTTTCATGATTCTACCTTACATACTTTTTGAGTTATGCTCCGGACAAGAATCAAGTTATAAAATCAACAAAGGGCAATAACTCAAAAAATTTGATCGGCAGAGTTACAGTTCTTGTGCACTGCACCTCTCCATAATGAGATATATCCACCTGTAAAGTTTCATGATTCTACCTTTAATACTTTTCGAGTTATGCTCCGGACAAGATTTGGTCTACGGACAGACGGACAGACCGACCGACCGACCTACCGACCGACCGACCGACCGACCGACACTTGCAAAACAATATACCCCCTTTTTCTTCGAAAGGGGGCATAATTACTTATCAAACAAGAGCTGTCCGAAGACAGCGCGCTCCACTTTCTAAGTTGCTTAGTATAAAGGGGGCATAACTCCAAATATAGTGGAGCCAGAGTCATAGGCCCTGGTAGTAAGGTAGAGGGTGTGATGGTGAATAAGTATTCAAAGTTTGGGTTGAATCACTTTGATAGTTTGGAAGTTATTGATGTTTGAAAAAACTTTAGCCTTTGTTGCAACGCCAACGCCAACGCCAACACCGACGCCCGGGTGACAGTATAAGCTCTCATTTTCTTCGAAAAGTCGAGCTAAAAAGTGCTCTGAAGACAGACTTACCTTTGATTTTTCAGGTTGATGCTCTGGTTGTTTACTGACAAACCCTTTAATATGAAGCAGGAACGATCTTGGTTTGGACATGAGTAGTTGCGGACTTGTTAATGACACTATTCCACTGTTCCCAGACAAATCAAGACAATCACCAATATCAACTGGACCACACAATATTTCTGCATTATGGCGCTCTAAGAACTCCGGATTCACTACATTGTTCACAGTCACATACTGAATATCCGAGCTCCCAATGGCAGATTCACTGTCTTTCTCTATACCGGGTGATTCAATATTAAAGTTTATTTTGCTATCAACTGGCGTTGATGTTGCCGCTGGATCTGGATTAAGTTGTTTACCCAGAGCATTAATGTTCTGTTTCAACAAAGTAAACTGTATTTTCGGTACTGATGAACAGTGAGGGTTGAGAGTAAACTTAACATCAACATGTCCAACACAGCAGAGTCTGGGTAAAACTATCTCAAACAGGTGCTCATCCCACGTACAACTGAAATGTAATCAAAGATATCATTATAACAGAGCTACAGGTAAAAGGGAGCAAAAGCTTTCAAATTGCAACATTTCATTTATTGTTCATGAAAACCTATGTTGTGAATACTCATTGGAATTGTCTCCCCAAGACGATTCAAACAAATACCCACAACATAGGGTATGGATATCAAATAACAAATTTAGAATGTCTTCACCCTGCTCTGAAAATAAACTCATAGAGAGGAAAATAGATGAAATTCGCCATGTTATTCTTGTTTAACCAATTGCTTGTCACAAGCAATTTCTTCATTTTCCATATTGTTTTCAAAAGCCATATCTTGCCGGAGTATTAAAAGGTGTCATTAATTATGTGGGAATGGATTATAACAGACTTTCCAGATAATCTGCAACACCTGTGATTAGCTAAAAGCCAACAGAATAAACTTGCCGAGTTCAAATAGAAAATAGTTGCTAATGAAACATATTTCGAACGTTTGTTTAGTATTGCAAGTAAGAGGAATTTTTGGATGGAGAAATCATTCTGTCAACCAGGATTTCCATTGTCTGTCTTTCTTGTATAAATTGTTCTGCTGCAAACAATAGGTACAGCAATGTATTATGCTTACTTATCAGGTTGTAGTTTCCATGTGCGTGTATGCTGAGTTGCTTCCCCTTGATGTTGTAAGTGTTGAGGGTGGCGCCTCTGTTGTTGTTCTTGTTGAATTTCCGTCCAACATGGCGGCACAGTTGCCGTGAACCGCGGCATCAAGTTCTCAAACTGGATCAAATTGTGGAGCTGAGATAACGACTCAAACGACAGGGACTGCTTGGCAAGAAGATCTGATGCTGGAAAGTAGATGAATATGATAATTGCTATGAATTTTCATTCAGCATTCTTCCAAAACCCTGGTTCATGAACTACAATAATTATACTTGAAAAACTCACAAAACCCAATATCAGTCTTTATCACTTGAATTGTTGCATTAAGATGAATCTATCAAGAAAACAGCATTAAAATATATTGAAATTTATAACATTTTATCTAAGAGAACTTTCATTTCAATTCCAGATGCTCTATTCAAAAACTGTTTCCTTGTTTTTTTTTTAAACTTACACTATTAGCATTGCTATGTATTGTATGTCACAAACATAATTACAGGGGTCTCGTTCGCCAAAATTTGGGGCCGTTATTGGGCCCCATTCCCAATGGCAAAAAGTATCTTTTTTTCCCAATTCTCTGACCAGTGAAAATTCCTAATGAGGACCCAGAATACCCATGTTAAGACCTCATCTTCATTTACAAACATTTTGAAGATAGTTTTAGAGAAGGGCAGGTTTAAAAAAAATGTGACCAAAGCGTGACATTTAAATGTTAAGAATAACAGCTATTTTTACAGAATATCATCCAGATATCTGAATTAGGGTGGCTAAAAACTATTCTAAATGGTTAAGCAGTGCCAAAATTATATTCTAAATTCATGTTCACAAGTTTTTAGCTAAATTTGTGTGCGCAATCTTGCAAAATGACAACAAAAAAGCGTTTCACTCCTGACAGCATATATATCGCACAATATGATAAATTGTAACCAACGAATCAGTAAATAGTAGAGTGAAGAATGCCCACAAGGTTGACAGCTTCCTAAAAAAGTTTGAGTGGTAGATTTCTGGCTGAATAGACAAAAATGAGAATGCATTTTGAACAAGAGCTGTCCGAAGACAGCGTGCTCGACTTTCTAAGTGCTAAGTATAAAGGGGGCATAACTCCAAATAGAGTGGTCCCAGGGTCATGGGCCCTGATAGTATGGTAGAGGGTGTGATGGTGAATAAGTATTCCAAGTTTGGGTTGAATCCCTTCGATAGTATGAAAGTTATTGATGTTTGAAAAAACTTTAACCTTTGTTGCAACGCCAACGCCGACGCCAACGCCGACGCCCGGGTGACAGTATAAGCTCTCATTTTCTTCGAAAAGTCGAGCTAAAAATAAGTGCATGTTGTATTGCGATGCAATACAGGAGTCCCCCACCGGATAACAAAAAATCCTTTCTTATAATATATCTCCTACTTACTAGATCTATAACTGTATACAAAATTTGAAGTTGCTAGCACATTAGGTTTTGGACAAAATTTCCCAAACAAAAATATAAGGGTTAAAACAACCAAGGGCAATAACTCCAAAAGTGGGCGGAGAAGAATGATTCTTGTACATGACACTTGTCCTCAATGAGATCTATAAGTGTACCAAGTTTGAAGTTGCTAGCACTGATGGCTCAGGAGATATGGTCCGGACAAAAATGTAAGGATAAAAAACAACAACGGACAATAACTAAAAAAGTGGATGTGGCCGAGTAACAGTTCTTGTGCATTACACTTCTTCTCAATGAGATCTACCAGTGTATAAAATTTGAAGTTGCTAGGACTTATGGTTTAGGAGATAAGTTCGGGACAAAAATGTAAGGATAGAAACAACAAAGGGCAATAACTCAAAAAGTGGAGATGGCAGAGTGACAGTTCTTGTACATGACACTTGTCCTCATAGATATCTTTAAGTGTAGCAAGTTTGAAGTTGCTAGCACTTACAGTTTAGAAGATATGATCCGGACAAAAATGTAACGGTAAAAACAACAAAAGGCAATACCTCAAAAAGTGGGTGTGGCAGAGTAACACTTCATGTACATGACACTTGTCCTCAATGAGATCTATAAGTGTGCAAAGTTTGAAGTTGCTAGCACTTATAGTTTAGGAGATATGATCCGGACAAGAATGTAAGACTAAAAACAACAAAGGGCAATAACTCAAAAAGTGGACATGGCAGAGTAACAGTTCTTGTACATGACACTTGTCCTCGATAACATCTATCAGTGTACAAAGTTTGGAGTTGCTAGCACTTATAATTTAGGAGATATGATCCGGACAAGAATGTAAGGCTAAAAACAATAAAGGGCAATAACTCAAAAAGAGGGCGTGGCAGAGTTATGGTTCTTGAACATGACACTTCTCCTCAATGAGATCTATAAGTGTACAAAGTTTGAAGTTGGTAGCACACATAGTTTAGGAGATATGTTACGGACAAGAATGTAAGGGTAAAAACAACAAAGGGCAATAACTCAAAAAGTGGGCATGGCAGAGTAACGGTTCTTGAACATGGCACTTCTCCTCAATGAGATCTATAAGTATAAAAAGTTTGAAGTTGCTAGCACACATAGTTTAGGAGATACGTTCCGGACAAGAATGTAAGGGTAAAAACAACAAAGGGCAATAACTCAAAAAGTGGGCGTGGCAGAGTAACGGTTCTTGAACATGACACTTCTCCTCAGTGAGATCTATAAGTGTACAAAGTTTGATGTTGCTAGCACATATAGTTTAGAAGATATAGCCCGGACAAAAGTGTGATGGACAGACGGACGGACAGACAGACGGACAGACAGACGGAATCGAGCAAACCTATAGTCCCCCAACCGGTAACCGGTGGGGGACTAATAACCGGTGGGGGACTAATAAAAGTGTTTCACTCCTGACATAAAATTCAGAGGGTTATTGTGTAAAACAGGCTCCACATCATAAACCAGTGAACATAAGATGAAAAGGTGATTTTTAGATTATGATGCACTGTTGTTTTAGTAATTACAAGTGCTTATTGTAGTATCCTGTCACTGTATTTTATTTACCAGGGCTTAGAAACTTGGATAAAGTCTTAAGTGTCACACAAAAAGCGTTTCACTCCCGACATTTTTGACATGTTTTAATGGCATATCTTTTTTATTAGTGAAGCGATTTTCTTTAAACTTGGTACCCAGTATAAAGACACAAAAACACATCCTTTTAGCTTTGATTGGGTTGAATATGTTTCTCTGCAAAAGCCGAGGCATGTAAAAAGTGAACGGTCACATTTTTTTAAAACTTGCCCAGTAGATTCTTAAACAAGAGTATGTACAAATGCATTTTACATCATTACAGTCTAATTTGCAGCTGAAACTGAGTGACAGTATGAATACAAACTTGTTTAAGTTTTTCCCAATTTAGGTAAAAAAGTAGCTATTTTCCCAATTTCACTGGCCCCAAACAAAAATTGGTGAAAAGACCCCTGAATTAAAAAGCCACAAACCTTTTGGAGAGTTGTCCAGCAAGTCTTCACTTCTGGCTGTATCTTTAGATGAGTTCAGGTCCGGCACCTCCACTAATGGAGTGCTCTCCCCTTCCACCAGACTGTCAGACTGGTCCAGCATATCTTCACTCAGCTGATAGAAATACATCTTACCCATCGCTGAACACAGACACAGTCTGTCTATACCTGAAATATAGTGGTGCAGTTGATAATTATATTTTTGATAGACTATTACTCATTATTATCATTATGCTGTATTAAAACAAGCAGTCAGTATAAAATAACATCAGGCTGCATGCATGTGCAGGCCAATCTTGTAAAAGTTGTCAATCTTGTAAAAGTGGTTCATTGGCTGCAAAAGCAGTAAAAATATTCCAGACTCAAGATGCCTAGTGTTGCAAAATATCCACTTCCACTTTTTTGTTTCACTAGAGTCTGAACCTCAAGATTCAAACTTCAATATGATTCTACTACATAGCGTTTGATCACAATGGCTGAAAACTTATCTAATTCAATGTGATTACCAGATTAAATGTTAGCTCTGAAATGTAATTAAATGCCTCACTAAGTCTTACCAGAACAATAGGTAACATCTAGGAACCTATCAGCTGTGGGAGGCTGAATGCTGGCCAGGATTGACAGATCACAGGAGTTGAGAACATGTACATCACCACTGGTATATATCACAGCTAGAAGACCCGATGGAGACCGAGATGAACCGCCCGACACCGGCATCATCGACCGTGTCGGCACGAATATCTCCTCATCACAGTTTAACACTTCCTCCTCTTCCGTTCTATCACTCACTTCCTGTGGTAACACTAGCACTTGTTCTATACCCTTCTCTGACGCATCTATTTTACGTACAGCTATAGGTTTTTCTTCCAAAGAAGCATAATTGTAATCAGTATCAAAATTAAACCTATAAATAAGTATACAGCCATGTGCTGTATCTTGTTGTAAATCTAAATTTGGAGTGTGTTTGACAGATGAACAGTTTTTATTTCCATCTTGACTACTTTGTTCAGATGAATCAGATTGAGTTTTAGAGCTAGTATCAAGCGAGTCTACCGAACTTATATTAACACCACTTAAATCAGAAGTTTCAGTTGTTATATTGGATTCAGAAGATTGTGTTTTGGATGCACTTTGCCCTGTTACTTCACGAGATACCACCACAATTAGATGATGCTGATCTAGTGTAGGTTTTATATGTTTGATCACAAGGTTTTCACATTGCAGGTTGTGTGGTAGTTCTACACACTGTAACACATGGCCACTCCTGACTGGGGGTAGCCTAGTTCTGGAGCTCTCACTGGAGGACGGGATCTTGCTACTCTGACTCGCCTCCATTATCTCATCTAGTTTAGTCCCCTCTGTCGGACTACTGGCTGTCAGAGCTTTAGGACCAGGGATGACACTGACTATCTGGATATCTGGATCAGAATCATACATATAGGGCAGTGAGGGCCAACTGCTAGATGGCTTCAGTGAGTCAGTACTCGGCTGTTTTGACACTTTCTTCACCTCCTCCTTCACCGCCACCACAACTATATACGGATTACACACTGTGCTAGCAGTATCGCCTGTGTTAACAGTCCCTGTGTTATCATCACCTATAATCTCTGATGGAGTGACAGGTGATGTATCCGCACTTACAACATCATTCATTCTGTTCATCTTCTCCACATCCGTCTCGTCCACATGTATATTTCCCCCTCCTTCATCCTCCGCGGAGTTCAGTGGATGTTTAGTCCTACGAATAGATACACCACATATAACACTAGGCTGAATAGATCTCTTCACTTTTTTACCCAAGTCTTTCTTCCCCTTGATGCTCTTCGATGACGGATGATCAGAGTCTGTTTCTTTTTTCTCTACCACACACATGGATGTTACAGACAGATTTTCATTGGGTCTTGACAAGTTAGCCTCTGAATCTGAAAAAAAAGATTGACAAAATATATGGAACAAGATTACTTGTGAAGCAAAGTTTTCTTAACTAAAATTGAGAGCAAACATTGGGCCCTTTTACTTCAAATTGCAATTTTCCCATCAAAAATATGTATTTCCACAATTTCAAGTTTTTCTTACATGAGAATATTAATGTAAACAATCAGAGATCTTTGATTATCACTTCAATAACTGCTCGTGTCTTTGTCTTTGTATGTGTTGTTGTTGTTTTTTCCTAAATATTTTCACACATTTACGGAATACAAGCTAAATATCAGACTGTAGGTTTCCTCATTTTCCTTTTTCACTATGACTTATTACAACCTTTCACTGTCATTACACTATTGTGAATAATTTCAAGTGTTACCTATTTTCTCATCAATCAATGGTATATCCTGCAGGTTGTCTTCTTTACTGGGCATCTTGTTTGGACTTGAATGTCCCTGCCCTACTGCTATAGCATCTGTACTGTCAACACTGTAATGAGGCAACAAATGTTAGACTAAGTAAAAGTTGCTAAAATAATTGATTTACTAATGTTCAATTCTTTCCCTAATGGCAAAGTTTTAGGGTAATCCACTTCAAAAACTGCAACCAATGATAAAATGGAAGTTATTAAAGAAAGAAATTGTGTTAAATAAGGCATAGAAAATATTGAGACAAAAGGAGAAACTGCTGATTATCAGCAGTTTCTTCTTTTGTTTCAATGTTTTCCAAGCCAATTCTATTTATTAGGGACGTCAAAACCAGGTAGTGTTTGGGAAAGGGTTAATACTTTACAAAACAATACTTGCTTTTGTCTCTAAGGCTTAGGAAAACATCATAGAAAAGAAAATATTGCTGATTATCAGCAATTTCTTCATTCTTTCTCAATACTTTCCATGCTTTAACATATCTACATGTATCTTGCATATATAGTAACAAAGATTGATTTTGAAATCCGAAAATAACTTGCTTTGACATCCTTAATAGAAAAGCCTTGTGAAAATATTCATGATAGTCAGGATTTCCTCCTTCTGCTTCATTATTTTTGTGCAATAATGCACACAAATGAAATTTTAGTCAAGATTAATTTTGTCAGCTGGAGCATCTTTGACTTTGGACTACACTAAAATATTGTTTGGGAATAGGTTAAATAGACTGGTACTTACCCCTTGTTTTCCATGTCTGACTTTGCTTCTAGGCTATCCACCATGTTGATATCCACATGATCATCAGGTTTGATGTTACTATCACTACACATGGCTGCTATACCAGTCTTGGCTACAAAACTTGGCTCGGTCGTGTCTATCACAAACTGGCAGTATTTCTGTACAAAATACAATAACATAGTTAAAGTTTTGGTTTAACGCTTTCCAAAACAGCCAAATTTCAGGGTGGTCTAATTCAAAAGCTGATGCAGACCACAAAATGGATGTTGATAAAGATAGAATATGTCGCCGAAGTAAATGCAAAACCTGTTCTGTAGATTTTCACAATTTTCTAAGTAAAACCTTGTATGTCCAGTTTAGACAATTCTTTCGGGTTTTGTTATATTTTGACTTATTAGTACAAAGGAACATTACATGTTGATAACATGTCTGGATTTCAAGTAAAACCTTTCAGTTTCTGAAAAGTTATTAAGCTTTATTCTTCCCCAATAGAAATTTCCTAATGAGATACAAGGTTTTGCATTAACAGCGCATATACGCCCGAGAGGGGCTTGTCAGTAAAATTGGCCATTTTTTAAATTCAAGGGAAGATAATTCAAGAACAAAAAGAATTATCTGAATTTCGTAAGCGGTCTGCACAACTAGACACCATGGTGAATCATTGTGGCAAGTTTGATCAAATTCCGATCAAAACTGTAGGAGTTACGCACACAAGAAATTGCTAACGGACAAACAGACAGACAGACGGATGACCGGGCTATAACATTATACGACCCTTCGGGCGTATAAAAAGGACAAAATGCTGATTTGAGCATTTTCTTCTTTTGCCTCAATGTTGTCCCAAGCCTTTTCTGAAAGGGACGTCAAAACCAAGTCTTATTTGGTAGAGGTTGAAGTCTGTTTTTACAAAATGAATCATTTTCTAACAACTTTACAGTTAATCCATGATCAATGTATTATGTTTCAAGTTCACAGTTAACAGTTGGAACTTTTGGCAGCAACAGAACAATCGCTTTCAACTCTCGCAATATAACTATGAATATACAAGGTAACTTTGATTAATGTGAATTCTTTTTCATCCAGACAATTCTGTTACCTTCATGTTTCGTTTGAGGTTCCAGATCACCATATTTCCATGTTTAGTTGATGTGGCTATGTAGTCCTCCGCTGCTGTATTACTGACACACTCGATCTTCTCACCGCACCCTGAATGTTGGAGGGCGGGCTGAGTGGCGTACGTGACGGACAGTGGTACATTCTGGGTGTGTTCTCCCTTCACAAATGGACAGGACGGGGAATGTCTCTCATGCTCTGACCTGAAGATAAGACGATTAATTGAATGTAGTTTAACACCTCTATTAACCCTCTCCCAAACAAGACCTGGTTTTGACGTCCGTAATAGAAAATGCTTGGGAAAACATTGAAACAAAAGGAGAAACTGCTGATAACCAGCAGTTTCTCCTTTTGTCTCAATATTTTCTATGCCATATTTTACACAAATTCTATCTTTAATAACTTCCATTTTATCATTTGTGGCACTTTTGAAGTGGATCACCCTTAAAGTTTGTCGTTTGGGAAAGGGTTAACAGTATCTCGATCATATTATAAACCTAAGAAAGAATAATAGTCCCAACCCAGATCAAACCCAGGACCTCATGAATAGAGTGACAAGTTTTCAACTATGCTATGGCAATGGTGACAATTCCAAAACAAGGATACAGACTTACAGGGACCAGTCGCCCATGGCCCCTAATATTTGGGCTTGGCCCCTGAATCTATTGAGATATTGCCCATACCCCTAATGTTAAATATTGACTATAAGGAAAGCTAGGCCCCTACATCAACATTTTTAGTCTTTATCCCTGCAAAAGGTACAAACAACATATGTTTGGATTTCAAATAATAAACTTAGAATGTCTGCACCCAAGCTTATCCGTAAAGCACATGGCCCAGCCTGACACACTAGAATTTTCCTGATTATCAACAATATTTCAAAAGCTATGTTTTGTCAGAAGCAAGGTACAAAGCCTATCGCTATTTACCAAGGTTCATCTGTAGGTTCCCAGCACACAAGACAAACATTGCAGGTAAAGCACATGGCTCGGTCATCGCCTGATACATTCGGCTGATGGTAAAATCCAGCTTGAGCCATCGGATCTGGCAAGGCCCATCTGAAAACAGATAACTCATTTAGTAAATTTAAATTATATAATGCATACAATTAACAAATTACTAGAGTAAGACAGCAAACATGAATCAAGTGAATGTATTTTCACACTTTTTGGTCTGAGTAGAAAACTTTTTTCTAGGTAGAAAACTTAACAGAAAATAAAGAAATTACATGTCACAAGCAATTTCTCATATATTCAACAATGTTTCTCGAATTGTTTATCTTGTGGGGGTATCACAAAGCATCATGTAGAAATCATGCAATTACAGTTGAAACTGTGTTAGCGGTAACTTAAGAATAGCAGCCAACATGTCATGCAAAGTGTTAACCTTTTTACTTTACCACACACAAATTTACCTATATCATGCCCATTGAAAGTCATCTAAGAAAAAGAATAATCTATTCTGTGTTAAGCAGCCAACTGTCATATGTGGCCAGCTTTGGTCTGTGTCTTGGCTGCATGCATACAACAGTTTTGACTATAATCAGGTGCTGATTTCCTCTGTCTGATTGGGGAGATGAATGTTATTGCAAACAAGATTAAATTTTATGGAAGAATTCTTTATTTTTAGTGATGTACAGTTCCCACCAAAAGTCTGGACACAAATAAGTCCTGTTTATTTAATGCATTTTTTTCTCCTATATTGGTATCCTGTATAAAATTCTTCGAATTATAAAATGAAAACTTTATTTTCCAGCTAAATCTGCTTACTTGTAGTTCATATGAGGCCACTTTTTGAATGTTTCCCTGCGAGCCGCCTCACTGTACATCAGTGTTCTCTCCACAGTTCCCCCTGATTCTGTATTGGTGCTGGGCAGGAGGTAACACATACGATCATTGACAGCGGACGCTATAGACAGGCCCGGACTGTGAACGTTGACTCGTCTCATCTCGGTCACCAGGTTACTACTGACTGTCTTCAGGGCGACATGAGGAACTTGAATACATACTGTAGCCCACTGTGGATTAATAAATACCACTTCATAATAATTCATCATAACCACAAATCATATATGTATGCGCATATTATATTTTTGGTTGGTTGATTGGAGTTTAACCCATTTTTCAACTGCTATGGTCATATCGCGGTGGCTAAAGCACCTAATCCATGTCTTTTCTCATACCAGTACTACAGCAACATCCTAACAAAGCCTCTGGCTGCTCGGCATGCTCACCCACATAAGTTAACGATATCAAACTGGGACCTCACCAGTGAGAGTCCGATAAGCTACCAACTGCTTAGTGCTATTATTTATTTGGATAGAGATGGATGGACAGACAGATGAAAAGAGTAATGTCGCAGGTTTATGGACCATAACACTTACATAAATGATACCATACAAAGCTTTTGACATGTAATTTAAAATTGATTAAATTACAGGTTTTTATCCCCAAGAAATATAAATGAACCGGGATCTGGAAAAATGTCCCTTACAGCATTTTTAAAAATTGAGTTTGAAGATCAGTCTGTTGTCAAATGCAGTCCAATATGCATCCATGCTGCTCTCTAAGTTACTACAAGTAACGAAGAAGCTATTAGAGAACAATGTGGATCCTGATCAGACTGTGTGTATGCACAGGCTGATCTGGATCTATGTTGGGCTCAAAAGCCTTAAGGGACATTTTTCCAGATCCTGGCTCAAATCTTCATTTCTGTGATACTAACCTTGGTAGTTTTATGATTCCCCTTCGTAGCCTCCTGTGCTGTGTTTATCTGTTTCTCCAGCTCCTTCACAACCACATCCACATACCCAGGACATGTCAACTCGGCACTCTGTATGGCCTTCAGAAACTGAGATGCCTACAATTAACACATTATCAAACAACAAAATTTTAGCCTAGTCCAAACTCATAGGTGTTGCAGACGACAATTTGCATTGAACAAGATTTAACATTTTTTGGTCTTTCTTGGTAGAAAACATTGTGGGAAATGAAGAAATTGCTTGTCACAAGCAATTTCTTCATTTTCCACAATGTTTTCCAGAGTCTCTATTTTGTGGGGCGTCCAAAAGTGTCAATATGTGGGAAAGGGTTAACACATTCCCACATAAGTTAACTTTTTGGAGCCCCACAAGATAAACACTGAATGCAAAACATAATGGAAAATGAAAATATTGCTTGTGACAAGCAATTTCTTTATAAACCCAAATGTTGTGTTTTTTTTTTTTAATTCAGAAACACAAAAAGAATGTAAAAAATTCATTCTTTTGTGACCTGTAATATTTTCCAATTTGGACAAGTCAAAAATTTTGTTGCTGTACAGTAATGGTCTAAATATCATTAGCAATTATGATTGCTAATGACAATATGGATATAAGACTAGCAGAAAGCACACTCTCCATCTTAATCTATAACTGTTTGAAAATCACTCATCATGTAATAAGACAGTATCTTGATTCATTTGGTTTAGAATTAGGTAGATTTAGCAACTTGTTGCTTTTAATTATAAATGCCTTTAAAGCTACTATTTCCCAGATTTGGACCCAAAAATTGTCAAATACAAACGAAATGTACACTTTTTAAGCTTTATATGACCTGATTAAATGATTACGACAAACTATTGAAGCAACGACTCATTTTTTCGCAATTTGATACCAAATTCATGAAGCGATGTCGAAAGTAGGTCAAAACAGTAGGACATGCGACTTTCTTAAATGACGTCACAACATACATGATGACGTCATATTGAAATTCAAGTATGAATCTCGTTTGAATCATGGTCCGCGCTGTATACGCATGCGTAACAATTTAAAAATAATTCTAACCCCATCTGAGACGGGGTTGAATTTAGGTTTGGATTCTCCCTAAATTCAGATATCTGTCTAGTAATTTCGGCTCATTCTCTGTCTGAATCGCATATTATTAACCATCCCGAGGTGGTCAACACAAAAGTTTTGCATACTTTTTCAAAAAATTTCATTTTTTGCAATTAGACCATCTGTTACCGTCGCCCTTTAACAGTCAATTTTACAATTTGATGCATAGAGTTACACTGTAGTATGTTTGGACTTAAAACTTTCGTGGTTTTAACCTTTCCCAAATGATAAAATTTTAGGGTGATCCTATTTGTAAGCTGTTGAAGACAACAAAATGAATGTTGATAGAGATGAGATTTGTGTATGATATAGTTCGGAAAATATTAAGACAAAAGGGGAAACTGCTGATTATCAGCAGTTTCTTCTTTTGTCTCGATGTTTCCAAGTCTTTTCATTCAGAACGTCAAAACCAGGTCTTGTTTGGTAAAGGGTTAAAAGCACTCCTAGCAGACCAAATTGGGTAGCAGTTGGACACGGAACCAAGGCAGTAACAAATGACCCCTTGGACACAAGACTGGTGTGCCTAATCATGTGTTCCTCTCTAGTTTTAACACCATAATATATAGAATCTAATCATCCAGTAGCTCAGGCAAGTTAGTCAGAGTACTTACTATTAACACAGCTACAGATAAGAGAAGTCAAAGACATTGTAATTTCATTTCCAAACCCAATGTTGTAGGTACTCATTTAAAGCGTCTTAATGAGATGAATTTAATGAGTACCAACAACATAGGGTTTGAATAATGGTAGATGAAATGTTGCATTTTGAAAATCATTAACCCCCACTTATCTGGAGCTCTGCTATTAGTTACTCTCCCTTGATTATCCTCTTCCAAAACAAGACCTGGTTTTGACGTACCCAATAGAAAAGGCTTGAGAAATCGTTCAGGCAAACAAAAGAAAATGCTGATTATAAATCAGCATCTTCTCCTTTTGCCTCAATATTTTCTGGGCTAAAATGTACACAAATTCTATCTGTATTTATGTTCATTTTGTCATCTGCGTTTGAATTCAGCGACCCTAATTTTTTGTCGTTTGGGAAAGGGTTATTACCTCAGCCAGTGGTAGTTCCAGGTTGATGAGTTCCTCTGTTTTATTGACGGGTGCCTGTAGAGCCGTGTCCAGCAGTAACACACCATGTAGGTCACTACGTACACCCACCACTCTACTGTTGTAAAATACCACCTTGTTCTTCTCTGGCAGATACATACAACAAATCTTGTCTCCTCTCTCAGCTGAAAATTTTAAACAGAAGTATTATGCAAACAGTAACACTTAACCCTTTCCCAAACAGCCAAATTTTAAGGTGGTGCAATTTAAAAGGATTTGAAGGTGATGATATAATCAGTGTCTTTAGTAAAAAATGTGTGTGTTATTACATAGAAAATATTGATGCAAAAGGAGAAAGTGCTGGTTATTAGCACTTTATTCTTTTGTCTTAATATTTTCCCAGGAAGCCAATTCAATTAGGGACGTCAAAACCAGGTCTTGTTTGGTAAATGGTTAAAGGAACCATATGGGAATTGTGAAAATATAATTGATCCTAGTCAGTTTGAGCAGCAACTTCTTCATTTCCGACTATGTTTTCTACACAGAAAGACCAAAGAATGTAGGAATGTATTCTTTTAAGACTATGTTTTCTACCCAGAAAGACCAAAGAATGTAGGAAAGTATTCTTTTAAAATTGTCATCTGCAGCATCTTTGAAAAAGTGCAATCTTTAATGTTGCCATCTGGGTTAAGCTTTACTTTATTTGAAAGGAATGTGTTGGTAAGAGTTTTCCCTGGAGCACAAAATTGAGTGTTTTGGCGCAATTTTAACTGAAATGACACTAACATTTGTCAGCAGGGACAAAATGAAACAGTGATACAATAGGCATGCCCCCCTAATTTTAAGACCAGGGGCGCATGATGACCCCTTCAAGAAAGAGTCAAGGGAAAACCCTGGTGTCCGCCTGAAAAAATGTCACATGATCAAACCAAAACCCAAAGTCGCTATATTGTATCGCAGTTGAGCTTGTAAATGTTAGACCACTGGCACTGGGTTAAAACTTAAAACTTGTGTGTTTTACCACTGTGCTACACAATTTGTCATTTCCAAGTAAAGAAATGAAAAATCTTACAATGTTTTCTTTTGGCCTAGTTCAGTGGCGGATCCAGGATTTCTGAAAGGGGGGGGGGTCGAATTTACAATCAGGGGGTTCGTTTTCCGATTAATATACAATTTTGACTGAATTTCTGCATGAAAATGAAAGAATTAGGCTTCAAAGGGGGTTCGTTTGAACCCACTGAATCCCCTCTGGATCCGCCACTGTAGTTGTAATCTCAATATTGATTCATGAATGTCAACTTTTTAGTGGTCACAAAGCAATGCATATTCTGCTACTGGAACAATTTTGTCCTTTGTCAAGTTGACATTTTCTCAGTAACTGGATAAATAATAAAGAGGGTTAACATTCATTCAGACATTGACAGTCAAAGAGGAAGTATATAAGGAGCAGGAAAGTTGAACATTCTAAATGTGTCAAATGTCACTTATGAACATTGAAAATCTGCTTACCAGAGAGGTTCGATTTGTGCAATACTGATCCAGATGTGACATCGTAGATTTTGACAGCTGGTTCATCAGTTGTGACAATGATCGAGTTAAGGGAGGAGTGGTATATCACACCATTTACAGGCTCACCGATCGGTATACATCCGTCTTGTCCAACATACCACTGCCTCACGGAGGAAGCCATCTTTGATCTAAATATTCCGGTCTATGACCTTACATCGTTTTTGCTATTTTGCAGCCGTGGACTCTAGAAGTTAATCATTCGGATCTGACAATCTTCTTCAACAATGTAAATCAAGGATTGTGGAATTTTTCATGGAAACATTGCACAACATATTTTTCTCGTCATCTAGAATAAATTCGAGAAGTGTTGACAGAAAAATGTCCTGAGGAACTCTAAAATGAAAACCCCCTTTCCCATCAACCTTTCCCAAACCGCAAAATAACAAAGTGGACCATGCCGCAGACGAGAAAACTCAAGGGGGCGGATCCAGGATTTTTTGCCAGGGGGGGTGTAAGCCCAAGATTTTTCCCCGGGGGGGGGGGGGGTCCAAGCCCAAATTATGCCTTAAAATGTAATTCTTCATGAAAAAAAAATCAGTTCTATTACACAGTGCTAGTTTCAATTTTCGGCTTTAGGGCCTATCATTATTTAAGAATTCTGTAATTTTCTCAAAATTTAAAAATGAATTAGATTCTAGTAGAAGAATAGGTACCAAGCATGGGCTTTCACATCTCTATTAGAAATGATTTTGGGAAAAATTGAGACAAAAGGGGAAACTGCTGATGGCCAGCAGGTTCTCCTTTAGTCTCAAAATTGTCTGTGCCATCTTATAGCATACACAAATTCTATCTTTAACAACATCCTTTTTGTCATCTGCAGCAGCTTTTGAATAGTATCATCTTAGAAGTTTGCTGTTTGGGAAAGGGTTAAGGTCCCAGTAAAAGTCCGAGAGGTTGTACAAAAAACTGACAGAAGCCTGATAGGCCTACTTGACATAGGATTTTTTTTTTATTTCATCCCATCTGAATGTTGCTGAGAGCAATGTGGGTGGGTGGGATGGGGAAGTGCATGATTGCACAAACAATACGTTGAAGGATAACAAGTGTTTTTTTTTTTTTTTTTTTTTTTTTTTTTTTGGGGGGGGGGTTGCTTGTTTCGTTCGATGGTCATTTTATGATTTCTCCGTTCAAATGATCAAGGCGGTAGGTCTAACCAAGATACCGGACGTTCACATGGACGCTTGCATTCTGTGTAACATTCCGACAGTGCGACAAGATACATGTACATGTATAACAAGAAATATATCAAAATAACCTTCATTCGCGCAAATGTTCTTACAAGCCATAATTGTTTACAAGTAGCCGATGTACGGGATCAGAAGTAATTGCTCCATCCCAGGCAGCTTATTCAATTTAATGCGACCCGTCACACTAAGAGGGACCTTATCAGGAGTCCAAAAATCCAAATTTTGACAAACTTGTCACACTCAGCACATGTCAACCAGATCCCGTATGCGAAAAATGGACACATCGTAAGCACATGGTAAGATAGGGAAAACATTCCGAATTTAGGAAATTACATAAAAGTGAAAAGTGACGGCCCTAGTCTGGCTGCGCGGAATGCGCAGACTGACTAGGGTCGGTATTTTTCACACTTCCTATTAGGCCCCTTTTAGCGTGACCGGTCACAATTAAATCATTTCAAAGTCTTGTCAGATTCGTGACAAACTCACAAACAGAACTAATACTTAGGCTATGTTGTGCTTACATACAGTGCCGGTGTAATGAAGTAAAGTGACCCCCTATAGTAGAACGACTCCCCGGTCATTCTACTATATAGCAGAGTGACTCCCCCTTACGTGAAGTAAAGTGACCCCTCATAATGCAGACTGACCCCCTATAGCAAAGTGACTCCCCAAATAGGAAACACAATGGTATGCTTATATTATATATATGGTATAATTCTGCGTGTCCGATCTCGCATAAAGGGACCATCTGGGTAGTTTTGAACCAAGTCAGTCTGCGCTGACTGCCACCTAGGGTCGCAAGTAGCTACTTAAAAATGATTAAGTCAACCTAAAATGTGTTTTTCTACCACTAGCATTTTCATTTTAAAGCTGGGAAGTCATATCGGCCACGCCAGCGTCATTTTTTCTCCATAATAGTTTCATTGGTTTCTTGACTTCCCTGGCAGGGGTTAGCTTTAAGGGCAACATTTTATTTTTATTGTCATTGTTTTAAACCTTTTCCAAAGGACAACCTTTGCCACAGATGGGTTAACCCATTACGAGGCAGAACATGTTAAGACTGGTCCAAATTCAAAGACGCTGCAGACGACAATTTTAAGTGAATGAAATGTTACATCTTTTGGTCTTTTTGAGTAGATTTAACATTGTGTGAAATAACAAAATTGCTTATCACAAGCAATTTCTTCATTTTCTTCAATGTTTTTTCCCAGGCATTTTCTTTTGAGGGGGTCAAAAGGTGTCACTTTGCAGTATTGGGATAACAGTTTATCATCAAGTTCTACACTAATGGGTTAGTATGGTAATAAATAGTCCCCTAATGCCACAGGCGGCAATCACGTGACTTTGTTATGATATGCTTTCCTAACTTATGTAAACAAAAACACTCGGTAAGTACACAATTTCTTAAATCTTAAATCAAATACTTAACTCTCAGTATTGAGATAGGTACCATTCGATACGTCGTACACTCCGGTTTATTTTGATACCAAGATCTTCCCTCAAATATCTGTCAAAGCTGAGAACATTCGTGCAAAGCGCAAACATTTTTTATATGTACATATAGTTTCGGCTACGTAAAGTTATAACGCACTATGCCAAAAGTGTAGCGTATACAATAAACGAAAACCCTTTCCTTATTTGGAATAAAAATTATTGTCAAAAGGAGAGGCTTGATTCTTTGAATCGAGATATGATTGGCTTATGAGAAAGAGAGAACGAATACGGTCCTTCCACTAAACATTTACCTCTGACATCACGGTGGGTTGTAAATTCTGACCCCGTGCTGGGTTAGTCTAATTGTTAACACATTCACAGGCGGCAATCATGTGACTTTGTTATGATATGTTTTCCTAACTTTTGTAAACAAAAATACTCGGTCAGTACACATTTTTCTCAAATTTTGAATCAAATACTTAACAATCAATATTGAGATACGTGCCATTCGATACGTCTTATTCTTTGGTCTATTTCGATACCAAGTTCTTCCCTCAAATCCCTGTCAAAGCTGAGAACATCCATGCAAAGTATCTTTGAATGCCGTGATATATTTTCTTAAAAAAATGTTTGCACTTTGCACGAATGTTCTCAGCTATATACAAGTAAAGTCCACCCAAATTAACCCGGGACAACTTAAATTTTCGTGTGCAAAGTCTGTTAGTTGAGCGTATCAACAAAACATTGCCCAAGTCATTACATATGTATTAATAGATGTTCCGAGTTAATCTCGCTGGACAATAGACCTATAGGCCTACGACGTTCAAGGATTTTGGCTTTATTTATACAGTGTAGATACTGATTAGCGATCTTATTGGTTAAGTGATCAGGCTCTACCCTTTCCAATACAGAAAATCAGTCGCTGGCCGTAAGAAAATTGTTAGTAACACGGAGCCATATTGTCGCTTTTCAACAAAAACCTCGTTACTGAAGCTTGTTTTATAAGTTGCAGTTAGGAGGCTTTTGTTGAAAATCGGTGATACGTTTGAATTAAAAAAAAAACAAAACAGAGACCTTTGAACATTCCAAAAAGGTCTTGAATGCCAAAATTTTGTGACGCGGCCGAGATCTGTATGTCATCGTTTTTCTTCAAAACCTCGTAAACACAGCTTAAAGCCAGATGTAGTTACGCTATTATAAACGATATTGATGGACCAACAACACGCGCAGATCCAGAAATTTCCACAGGGGGGGCCTAGACTGGTGTCAGTCTTTAGAAACATAACATCATTTACATTAACCCATTACCAAAACGACAATGTTTTAGACTTTATTATTGGAAATGGAGAAATTGCTTGTCTCAAGCAATATCTTCATTTTCCACAATATTTTCCAAAGCCATTATCGTTTGGGGAGTCAAAAAGAGTCATTGTGTGGTAATGGGTTAAAGAGTATTAAAATATGATACATAGATGTGTTGCTATGTGTAAGCGCACGAAAAAACTCGGAGAAAATCATACCGATATTTTTTTCAGATTCAAGGGTGGAGCACAGAGCCCCCTGCTTGATTCGCCATCCCAGCAAGCAATTTGTATGGGTCCCATATGGGTCCCTTATGGGCACCTTTATGGGTCCCATAAGGGTAACCCATATGGGACCCATTTAGGATGTGCAACCGGGGGCCATATGGGTCCTATCTGGGCAGCCCATATACATGCAATCTGGGACCCATATGGGTCCCAAATGGGCACACCCATATAGACAGCCCTGATCTAACCCATTTCTATTGGCTTTCGTTTGGTGTTGATCGAAGATGAACCTTCCTGAGCTTCTCGCTCAGAAGGGATAATTATTCCCCACCATAGAGGATTAAGGTCTCGCCAGGTATGTCTGACGACCTTGACACATTTTCTAAGGTTTGATACCTAGGAATTTGGTCTTAACTGTCATAACATTTTCGAGGCTTTCTATAACTATCTATATGTTTTTTGATATATTTTTATGTCTAGATTTATTTCTATCTTTTTTTGAAAATGTGTACACAATTTATTTTCTTTTAACAGAATCATATAGGATTATCAAGCCAAATGCTTTCTTTACATAAACGCTTTATAAAAACATGATTTATTGTCAAGATTTTAAATTATTTCCCTTTAATATACATAAAACTCCTTGTAACACACTAATTGATAAGATTATGTTAGTGATTTGAACAGACTAATTACAGTTTAAACACCGTTAAAACGACAAAATAATTCGGATGATCCAACATGAAGCCCATGTTTAAAAAACGATATTGACAAAGAATGTCCTTCTGTACAATATAGCGCAGGAAAAACGTATGCAAAAGAAGAAAATGCCGACTATCAACTTTTGCTATTTAAAATCTCTAGGCCTATGTTTTTTGCAATTTATGCCTACCTTTCTATTAGAGAAGTCAATACCAGGTTTTGTTCGAGAAAGGATTAGACATGTCTTATTGATGTTGCCTTAGGCTACTTGTCTTGCTGAATCTTATGTTGTTGTTTTTTCAATTTGTATTGATTTGATGGTCATTAATTTTGATGGATATAAATAAGATCGTCATTCAAATTGAAAACTTATAATTCTATAGGCTACATGATTCAGATTATGGATATTTTAGATTTGCTCATGTATACATAATTATTCTGTTGTACTTGAATGGGCGCAAGCCGATTATTGTAACTGGGACGCCCATAGTCAAAACAACATGGGCTTTCCTACATAGGTCCTATATGGGCATACCCATATGGGCTTGCCAATACACAGCCCATATGCTGGGAATATGGGACCAATCTGGGTCCCTTATGATCAAACCCACATGGGCTTACCTACATAGGTCCTATTTTGGTCCAATATGGGCCTACCCACATGGGCTTACCCATACACATCCCATATAGGAGCCATATAAGCATGTTTGCTGGGATGTACGTAGAAAACAGGAATAGTAATCACCTACAAATGATACATTTTCATGGTCATCTCTTTGTTGACTGGGTTCGGCCAATTTCAATTTCTACTTAAACATTTATGATTAAAGCTAGTAGCCAAACACGCTTCAAATTTAATTCATCATTATTAAAAGTAATAAGTTAATATATATGTAAAAAAAACAAAGAAAAAAAATGAAAAAGAGGGGGAAGATGCGATATCACACTAACATATAATTACACAATATCATCACGTACTTAACTTGATGACGATTCTTTTTAATGTAAAAAAAGAGGGGAGTCAGCTTACTATAGAGGGGAGTCATTCTACTATAGCATGAATGTGAATTTTTATAGTTAAGTGACCGGGGAGTCACTCTGCTATATAGTACTATGACCGGGGAGTCACTCTACTATATAGCACTATGACCGGGGAGTCACTCTACTATATAGTAGAATGACCGGGGAGTCACTCTACTATAGGGGGTCACTCTACTTCATTACACCGGAACCAGGATTTCTGTGAGGGGGGTTCGTTTTTACAAAAAGGGGGGTTCGTTTTACAAGTATTACACAATTTTGACTGCATTTCTGCACGAAAAAAAAGTAATCAGGCTATCGAGGTGGTTCGTTTGACCCCCCCCCCCCCCCCGAACCCCTCTGGATCCGCCACTGACATATATTATTTCTTCTGCTTTCTTCTTGGTTTTAGTCGGCTATAGGAAAGGACATAGTCTACCAATTCTGCTCATAGCAGTCATAATGGTTAACGAATTGCATTCAAACTGAACACCAATGATTGTATGTGTCGTGTTTCTGAATAGATTGGTATCTTGGTCGAATAGAGAAACTTAACCTTAAATTCGCCTACTTAAAGACGTGTAAGTTTTTGCACACCAGCATTTGACGCACTTTCTCTCTTTCCAGACTGAAGAATTGTCATCTTCATTAAAGATGAGAAAGTTTTAGATTGTAAAGAATTATGATTGTCAAAGTAAATAAATGTAGGCCAATGCGACAATGATTTTTCAAGAAGACATGTCTGGTTTTCAAGTCCATAATAGAAAAGGCACGGGAAAACATTTTGTCAAAAAAAGAAAATGCTGATAAGTAGCCTATCTTTTATTTCTCTTTTTGTTTCAATACTTTCTGTTGTATTTGTACACAAGTCTTATCTATATCAACATTCATTTTGTCGACTGCAACCGGTTTCAATTTTGAGCAGTTTAAAATCTGCGTCATTTGGGAATGGGTACAAAGCTCATTGATTCAACCAGGAATGGTATTCACCAATCAGTCTAACTTTCAGTATACTGTGGAAATTACACAACAATTATTCTGATTGGTCGAGACATAGCCTATGTCTCGACCAATCAGATAAATTGTAATGTAATTTTGCTTTAGACAATCGATTTAGTAACGTTGGTGAATACGTCCCCCAGATCGTCTTTCAGTATCTGGCCCCATTCATCATGCTGGAGATTCCGTCCTATCCTGCTGCATGACTAGTAACAAAATAAAACGAGTGCAAAATATAACGAGTTACAAAATAAAACGAGTGCAAAATATAACGAGTAACAAAATATAACGAGTTACAAAATAAAACGAGTGCAAAATATAACGAGTAACAAAATAAAACGAGTAACAAAATATAGCGAGTAACAATATTCCAATAAGAGGAATAAGAATTAAGATCCCTTTAAGATTACTAGGCTATAATATGTAGTCTTAATCATAGCAAAGAAATTCTGCTTTGAATGGGCCTAGGTAGAGAAAATCTGTCAACAAGAAGCCATCTTTATTCACAAAGCATGATAACTGGATATAAGACAAGAAAGATAAAATGTCAACTTGACATATAGATCTAGACGACATTTAGTATGCAGCTAGATAGTGAAGGTGTTACTGTAGATGCATTTGTAAATATGGCGATGGGTTGATGTAGGCTATCTGCAGTAACAGATAGTGTGTTTGGTGTAGGGTTTTATAATATAATATGTATGTAAAAATGTGGTGTAGGGTTTGATATAATATAGGCCTACCTAGAGATTTCTAGGGTTCACCATTACTGGCGGTTAAGAATAAAGAATAGAAGGCATCATTATAAACGAAGGTAGCGAATTTAATGAAAGAGTTACGAAGCAAACTAAAACTAATTCAAATCTCAATATCAAATGTCAGGTCCCAAAATAAGCGGGGGAGGGGGGGGGGATTTAGCCTCTGTCCGGGCCAGTGTCCAATATTGAATATTGGATGGGCTAAATTAGATTGTCCTTGAAATTTCAGTGAAGCTTGAAATAAGGAAAATTCAGCATTTTTGGCCAAATTTGGAGAGGCTTTAGCTCCCGCCCCCTGTTTCTATGGCCTGAATGTTACGTATTCAATATATACTCCTCACAAAAAGTTAAGCAACAAAAGTAATTCTCTCAATATTCTTTTTATGCAGGCGGAAATTTTTGCACAAATTTGCTATTCGGACAGCCATGTCTATGCTTAAACACACTTAAAAGAGTACTAAATGTTATCGTCTCCAAAAAACAGCTGTCACGTGATTAGAACACACTCACCCCAAAACATGCATGCAAAACGTGTCGCATATACAGATTATAAGTTTTGCATTAGCTCCGTATGTGCTTTAAACGCGTCAATTTGACAACTTTGATGTCATTAACATTTGATTCATGCCAAGACGTCACTAGACTCCAAATGAAGTGGCTCAAATTGTTGGAATGCTACAGGGTGGCGCAACCAAGACTGCTGCTGCCTTTCACTTTATTTTTCATCGCGGTGTCGTCTAAATAGCATTAACACGATACAATCAAACTGGACAGATGACACAGAGACCACGTTAAGGTCGTCTAAGAGTTCAACACCTCGTGAAGACCGTTACGTTGCAAACTTAGTCCGTAGAAACTGGCTCTCAACGGTCAGATCGCTGCAAAGTGACCTTCAGAAGGTGTCAGGAAACAGAATCTCCACCCAAACCCTGAGGAACATGCTTCACACAGAAGATATAAGGTCCAGGATACCACTTCAACGGATCCAGCTTCCCCAAAAACATCGACGGTAAAGATTAATATTGGCACATCAACATCGAAACTGAGGGTCACTCATTGGCGCCACAAACTCTTTATGGACGAGTCAAGATTCTGTCTTGATTCTAATGATGGCATGACACGTGTGTGGAGAAACGGTAATGAACGGTTTGCCGAATGTACCATCGCTGAACACGACCAGTATGGACGTGGGAGTTTGATAGTCTGGAGAGGTATCAGTGTTGACCACAGAACAGAGCTGGTTGTCATCAGACGAGGTTCAATGACGCGTGTAATGTACTGGGACGAGATCATCACGCCTCTTATCATCCTTCTGGCACAGTAAACAGGTCGAAATGTTATGTTAATGCATGGTTATACCCGTCCCCATCGTTCTGGAATTGTGACTGAAGTTCTGTGGACCAACAACATTAGACATATAGACTGGCCTGCAAGGTCTCCAGACCTTAATTCGATAGAACATACATGGACACTCTTGGAGGGCGTGTCTGTGGTCAGCATGTTCGCCCACAGACTCTGGATGAACTGCAACAGGTCTTGCAGACAGAACGGAAGATTATTCCACAACAGATATTAGACAGACGAATCTGCCTTATGCCAAGGTGTGTTCGGGCGCGTGTTGAACATCGTACGGGTCATACCAGGTACTTGAATCTCAATCATGGACTGAAGTGGCCGGAAAACAACTTTTTACACATTCTAAACTGCTGGCGAGTGACGTTTTGCACCAATGTTTCGTCGGGACGGTTTTCAAGGATCTGTAACTTTGTTACTGTTTGATGATTTTCCTAATCATTTAACGTAGTTTGTGTAATAAGACCCCAACTTTATATTGTATAAAACATAGATCCTGAGTTGTGGTAAAATACATTTGAGAAAGAAAAGCATCTTTGTTGCTTAACTTTTTGTGGGGAGTATAGTTGATTCAAATTCTTTAATCATAGTATTCAAGGCCTTTAGCCCATTATACAAAATAATCATGTTTACAAAATACAAATGAGAGTAACGAAATATATACAATTTCTGTTATCTTACAGACTATTATCTAGGCCTATATACATCGAGTGGGAAATACGAAAAAAAGAAAATGTATAAAGGAAATTCGAGACATAGTATCTCACTTACTACTATAGTTTGGTTTGTGCGCTTAGACAACTGAAATTGACTTTGCAGACGACAAAATTGGTGTATTAGATCTAGTAAGTGTATATCTTAATGTTTGTATGTGTAGCCTAGGCCCTATGTTATTACATTAAAGATATTATGATAAAAGGAGAAAATGTACATTTTCAGCAGTTTCTTCTTTTCTCTCAACACTTTTTTATAGTTATAAACACCACAAAAGTTTAGACTTATTATAGCTCATAATAACTGAACTGGCAGAGCAGCCCTAGCCCATGGGCTGGGATGCTCTGCCAGGTCATTCCCCGTGAGCTATACTATCTTATATTTGGTCCAGACATTGAAGGCTCATTCGTTGCTTGCTAGACTGTCCGTGATTAAGTCATCATGTTTCTACAGAATTTTTGTATGAAAATGAAATAACCAGGCTAACGTTACGAAGGTGGCTCTTTTGAACCACATGAAAACAAATATGGTATGGCATAATTTTACTACGTCAGGACATAAATTTGTAACACTTTTCTGTTGCAAGCATTTTGATGAGTCAGATTGATTTGTTTACTCCGTCGTCGGCACCCAAAAAATTTGTGATAAAAATGGACCAAGAAATATCAGTTGTTACCCAAAGTGTTGTTACTGTAACAGTAACAAGTTCCGTTAACACTTTTGGGAGTGAAAGAAGATTCCAAAAAGATTTTACAGTCGCAGATGTTAAGGTGAAACGAATTGTCATTGGTTTTCGCGTTTTTAGATGTGACTGGTTTATTCCCATTTTTTTCTGCACGACTTCGATTGAAACTATAGTTTAAGCTACGAAACGGGCCTATTAAATATGTAGTAACATGGGTCAATTTGGCAAATTCTAGCTCCTCTCGGAAGTCTTTGTGGCACATTTTACTTAGTCTGCCTGACAGTCTTTAATTTACTACCAAGAAAGTGGTATCAATAGCACCATCAGCTAAAATCACGCACCCGTGAACACAGCCACCCTTGCAATTTGCCATCTCTTTCGGGATCTGCATGTGACACACCCCCATGAAAGGTCACGACTGAGCAAGAAACTAGTTCCCGACAAATTCATTAAAACACATCCTAGCAGTACACTGATGGTCTGCCAGTATGCAGAATCACATTTCATGCATCTGCCTATTCTATAGACACAGAATCAATGCAACAAAAGGATCGAATCCATTTTTGACAACTATTTTTGTATACTACGACCCGGAAGCATTTCCCGTTGTGGAGTGTCTCCTATTGCATTTGGAACACCCTGGACCATTCTAAATAGAGGTATTGCAAACAGAGCTATTGTAACTATCGCTCCAATTTAAAGGCAATAGTGCGAGCTATTTTGGTGTCATTTGGCAGTGTTTATTTTTACTTTTGGGGGAAGGCGGTCAGGGCCCACAGGTGGGGAAAAATTTTTGCGTGAACGCCCAAAAAGGGGAAATTTCAATACATGCTTATACTCTCAAATACAGTGTTATTAATGCATTTAACTTGCTTGTATACCATAATGGGACATTCAAACAACCATTAGAACTGTTAGAGATGCCAAGAATCTAAAAATGATTTGCAAGAAAAATCTAGTTCCAGGAGGGGAAAATTTCTCTAAAATTGGGAAAAAAAGTATATTCCTCAGAGAGGGGAAAGGGGCCCAATAACGACCGTTTTTTTAAGAAAAAAAATCACTGTTTGGTGTCATAGTCTGACCACTGGAAAAAGTATGGTCTGGCCATCTGAGACATTACGTCATTCTGAACTCGTCAGATAACAGCGGACCAATCAGTGCCGAGGTAAATAAAGATTTTGATTGGGTGACTCAGAACGGGGAGGAATTCAATTGACAGAACAGCGCTGATTCCCAATAGCTCGAGCTATCGCCTGAACCGAAGTCAATCTCTATCGTTACATCTTAGCTTTTCTCTGTCTGTCTGTCTTCTCTGGTTCCAGTCATTTGAGGGTTTACAGGTAACCAGAGGCCAGGAAGTCTTGGTCTGGTGGCTTGACAGCTCGTAGTTGAGAGGTAGAGCGTCAGCCTTGCGACTATGAGGTGCCGAGTTTGATCCCTGGTAGTGGAGGCTGTTGTGGTCTCTCACTGGCCAACATATTCTGCGTAAGTACTGGTGTGTTTCCAGTGGCGGATCCAGGATTTCTGAAAGGGGGGTTCGAATTTACAATTAGGGGGGTTCGTTTTCCTATCAATATACAATTTTGACTCAATTTCTGCATGAAAATGAAAGAATAAGGCTTCAGAGGGGGTTCGTTTGAACCCCCCGAACCCCCTCTGGATCCGCCCCTGGTTTCCAGGAAGCAAAATGAAGAGGGATTGAAATAAGAAACTTGCAGCCTAATCAATGAAAAATAAATGCGTTCAAAGGAACAATTGAAGAAGAAAGAAAAAAAAAATATTGCTGTCAAGGAAAAAATAAAGAAAAATGGCACAAATGTATACACAAATTGTAAAAATCAAAAAAAAAAAAAAAACTTATGAAAACTACTGGACATCAAGGAACGATTTTACCAATTACAACACCAAAAACAGAATATGATAAAGTTTGAATTTGGAAAATCAATTACCAAACAATCAAGCATAATCCCAAACTTTTCTGGAAGTTTGCTTATTACCTTTCCTTCAACAAGGCTTCAAGATCTAATTAATCCGCAGACTCTTTGACCGGAATGACCCTTCTATTTCTTCAACATTCCTGAATGTACACCTCTTATTTACATGTATGTTAGAAGTAAGACAGTATTATCTTCTGATATTATTGCCATAGAAATTCAGGAATTAATTAAGTGATAGCAGACAAATTCAACAAGAAGTTTACTTCTGTATTCACATAAGAATTATTCCAGGGTTTTCCCCCTTGTTTTTACGTCGATATTAGTCTAATAGAATTAGCTTTGGAAAACATAGATGCAAAAGTAGAGAACGCCCATTGATTATCAGCAATTTCTTCTTTTGTCTCAATATTTTCTATGCAGATAATTCTAAAATGTACACAAATTCCATATGTATACACTCATGTTGTTGTCTGCAGCAGCTTTGCCTTTCAAATTGGACAAGTGAAAAAAATTCTGTTTGGCAAAGTATTTAATAATAAATGAAAAAAGCTACATCTATACATAGCAATAGATAAGAGAGAGTGTAAACATTCTAAATTTGTTTTTTTCAATCCAAGCCCTTCGATTCAAATGAGTACCCACAACATAGGGTTTGATGATCTATATGTGAAATGTTGCATTTTGAAAGGCATTCACCCCCCTCTTATCTGGAGCTCTGCTGTATTTTCAGGACAAACTTGTTCTCATCACGGGTGCTAATGTGGCCACTATGAAGCTAGAAGTCTATAATAAGGATAACAAACTACTGTGTACATTAGACAATGATTCAGCACTGCTAGGCTCATACCCTGTAGATGACGGATGCAGAATCCATGTAAGTTGTAACATTCAACAAACATTTGACACCATTTGATGCCCTACAAAATAAAGGCTTAGGAAATCATTGTGTAAAATATACAGCACAGTGACGCTTTTTGACTCCCACACAACTAAAAGTTTGGGAAAACATTGTGAAAATTGAAGTAATTGCTTGTGACAAATCAATTTCCTCATTTTCCACAATGTTTTCTTGCTTAAAAGGCAACGAAATGTAATATTATATCATATTGAATATGCTGTCTGCAACATCTTTGAATTTGGACAGGGCCACCATTTTGTCATCTGGTAATGGGTTAAAGGTTATAGCAATATCAGTAAATCTGTCTCTGCAGACATTTTTGTCCCATTTTTAACCAAAATGGACTTAACCCTTTCCCAAACAAGACCTGGTTTTGACGTCCCTAATTGAATAGGCTTGGGAAAACATTGAGACAAAAGAAGAAACTGCTGATAACCAGCAGTTTCTCCTTTTGTCTCAATCTTTTCCATGCTATATCATACATAAATTCAATCATTATCAACATCAATTTTGCTGTCTTCAGCATCTATTGAATTGGACCACCCTAAAATTTTGTCGTTCGGGAAAGGGTTAAAACAGTGCTACATAGAATTCATTTAATTTGCTAATTATTCAATCCTTTTCCACTCAATTAAGACCAGTCAAAAAATTGCCACTTACAGAATGGTTAATCTGAATATTTTTTTCACTTTAGTATTTTAACCTTTTATCAAGTTTCCTCTCTAAATTTACAGGTTGTAGACAGCACAATTAAGTTGGGCGAGTTTGAAGATACATCAAAAGTAGAAAAATTTGAAATAACAGAAGAACAATACGCAAAGAAAACAGGTAATAACATTAAGTCACAAATGGATTCCAGACTGGAAAGTCCATATTAACTTTGACTTACCACTTTATTTAATGATAAAGTATGATTTTACAAGAAAAGTAGTTTTATGAAAACTTTGGGGAAGAAAGGTAATCATATCTGATCTTTAAACATGTAAAGATATTCTTTGTTCAATAATTAAAAGTTAGAGCCAAATGATAGAATAAAAAAATGATACAATAAAAGTTAGAGCCAAATGTTTCGTGTTCAGTTGGACATATTCATATACATCAGTCAGGGTTCTCCGCAGAATATTTTGAAGCCGTAGTGGCATTGGTAAACCTTGCAACACATTGTGTTCATGCAAATAATTGTGAATAAAAACATAATGGGAAAAGAAGAAATTGCTCAATTTGAGCAATTTCTTCTTTTCCCATAATGTTTTTATACAGGATTAGTACTTTTTAGTTTAAAAGAATGCCCCATTGATCAGTTTTGACATGAAATACCTCTAAATGTCTCTCTTTGGTGAGCATTTTGGAGAAATTAAGCTGTAGGGGTAGTTTTGAAGCTATAGTGGCATTACATTGATATCCATGAAGCTGTAGTGGGGCCGATACAGCTTATTGGGCTGGGGAGAACACTGCATCTAGATATGTTTAGTGACCAAATGACTTTCTCTGCAAATCCTTTTAGGAACCAAATGCATTTCAGATTAAAAAGGAAATTTGAACATTTTCCCCCAAAGGATTATGTTTTTTACAGTTATCATTTTGCCATGATGAACATTTCAATTCCCGAATTACAAAATGTATTAGATTTCATCATTATGGCTGATACTGGTCTATTGAATTTTGTACTGTGAAAAAAAAATAATCACCTGAGTATTTTGCATTCTATTTAATTAACTTATATCACAAACAAGGACATCTCTTGACCACTTAATTGAACCAGGATTTAGAAAAAAATGGTGAAAGCAACTATAAGAATTTTTTTATGAATATTTTGCAAAGCTTTCTCTTACAGAGATGTCAAATAAAGATATTGTTTGGGTAAGTGTTAAACACATCTTGTTCATTTCAGATTCTGTACGAGCATTTAAGGAACGGAACAAATTGGGTAGATTTAAAGAAGTTGACCCGGAAGAACAGAAGCGTTTAGAAGAAGAAAAAATATTGAAAGAACAAAAAGATAAAGACAAAATAGGGTTGATGAAAATTGGTGATAGGTAATGAAAGCACTGAGTAGTGTGTCTCTTTTAACCTTTTTCAATACATGTGATATTTGTCCATTAAAATTGTTAACACTCTGTTTTCAAATTCCTATTAAAAATAGTATCTTCTTTTTAAGTTCTTTACATGTGCTATTTTGAAACAGCAATGAGAAATTGATCAATTATAGGCCTAAATGTCAAATTGTCTATTTAATCATTTGAACTCAAACCAAGTGTATTTATCTTGTGATGGTTTAACCAGTTCCCAAACAAGGCCTGGTTTTGAAGTCCCCAATTACTAGTCTTTAGACAGCATTAAGGGTAAACAAGAAACTGTTTATGAACTGCATTTTTATGAGCCGGTATTGAAAGATTGGGGCCATATATGTCCATTTATCTGTCTGTCGGTCTTTCTTTCGGAAAGCTTAACATTGGCCATTTCGGGGGCATTCATGTTTCACAAACACATCTTGTTTTCCTTTCGCATCAATGCTTTCTATGCTCAGATGTTCAGATATCATGCTTATTGTAACATGAATTGTTTAGTTTGCAACACCTTTGAATTTCTACCATTCTAAATTGTTATCATTTGGGAAGGGGTTAATCAACTAGGATTTAATGAATTGTTTTTCAGATGTGAAGTTAAAGTTCAAGGTCAACCTAGCAGAAGAGGCTGTGTTCAATATTTAGGTAAATACTTTTGTATATCTATGTAGATAAGATTATGTACTGTAAAATAGCACAGAAAATGATGAGGAAAGGGTCGAGCATAGACATAGTTCAGGGCTTTTTTGAGAGACAATTAAAGTGCTATGCCTGACTGATTAGAATTGAAATCTTTCGCAGAAAACAAAAATATGCAATTCTCAAAACAAAATTATTATTGAAAATTTATAGCATAGAGGGAAAATGCTGTCCATCAGAATTTTCTTCCTTTTGTTTAAGGATTTCTAGACAAACATGTAGGGTTCTTCAAACCAGATCTATTGCCTACATATATTTATTTTGATATGATTGTAGGCACTACAGATTTCAAGCCAGGATATTGGGTTGGTATTCAATATGATGAACCAGTTGGCAAGAATGATGGCAGGTAAGACTTGGATACATAATGACTTTAAGGTAGTCCACCCCTAATGAAATTCATTCATGCAATTTTGTTAACATTAATTTTGTTACATGTCCAAACTTATTCGGGCAATGTCGTTAACTTTCGGTGGTAGTACATTCCACCGCAAAATGCCAAATGTTTACGATGTAGCCTGAATAATTCTGCATGAATTTCATTAGGGATGAACTACATTTGTACCTTAAAAACTTAAATTTTGAACAAAATTTTTAGTGTTGTTCAAAATTCAAAGGTCTTTTACAAGAGATTTTCATGTATTAGTCTCTTTAACCAATTACCAGACAACAAAGTTTTAGACTGGTCTAATTTCAAAGATAGTGCCGAGATCTACTTCATGTGAATGGCATTTCATATCTTTTGGTCTTTCTGAGTAGAAAACATTGTTGGAAGTAAAGAAATTGCTTGTCCTCTTATCTGTTGCTTTTCATGTTTCACATGTGTATTTCTTGGGACAAGATTTCTTCCTTAATTCTAAGGTCAAAGATTTAGGTTGATGTCTAATATCAGGGTCGCATCCTTTATGAATTACCAATATATGGACTTTGGAGTTGTACAACCACATCTTGATTCTATTTTCAGTGTTCAGGGTAGGCAATATTTCCAGTGTCCACCAAAATACGGAGGGTTTGTGAAGCCAGATAGTGTGGAAGTTGGAGACTTTCCTGAGGAAGGCTTTGAAGACATGGACATGGATGAAATGTGATAACAAAGTAATGTCTTGTAGAAAACCGTTCCTTTGTGATACAGCAAGATTATATTGCCATTACATGGGTCAGAGTAAAGTTGCTGTAAGTGTGCATATGCACATACTACCAGAGCCATGAATAAGAGACTGAGTGTACAGGCTTTTTAACCCTTTCCCAAACAACAAAATTTGAGTGTGCTTCAGCTTAAAAGCAGCTGTAGATGACAACAATGAAATAAATAAAGAGGGAATTGTGTATATTAAAGCGCAGAAAACATTTAGGCAAAAGGAGAAAATGCTGGTAATCAGCATTTTCTTCTTTTGTCACAATGTTTTCCCAAGCATAGTCTCCAAGGGACTGCAAAACCAGGTCTTGTTTTGGAAAGGGTTAAAACAAAATTAATTCATTGTTCATCAAACTGTATGTCTTGAGTACCCATTGGTATTGTCTCATCGAGATGATTCAAATGAGTACACATAACATAATGTTTGAAATGGAAATTAGAAAGTTAGAATAGGTATACCTCCACTTATATGCAGCGCTGTACTACAGTTTGCACTTGCAACGTTTTGTGCAGTTACCATTTGAGCTTGTGTTCTGAAATATGTGTACATGTAACATTAACCCTTTCCCAAACGGCAAAATTTTAGGGTGATCCACTTCAAAAACTGCCAGAAATGACAAAATGGAAGTTGTTAAAGATAGAATTTGAGTAAAATATGGCATAGAAAATATTGAGACAAAAGGAGAAACTGCTGGTTATCAGCAGTTTCTTCTTTTGTCTCAATGTTTTCCCAAGCCATATCTAGTAAGGACGTCAAAACCAGGTCTTGTTTGGGAAAGGGTTAAGTAAGCTTTCCACAATGTAGCCAGAATCATAGTTGGGCATGCAAGCGAATGGTCGTCAAAAGATGCATTGTACGAGTATATATTACTTTAAAATCCATTATTCTTAATCTTTCAAATTATTGACCCTTTTTCTGAAACAGCAAACTTTTGGACTGTTTCTTTTCTGAAACAGCAAACTTTTGGACTGTTTCTTTCCTGAAACAGGAAACTTTTGGACTGTTTCTAAAGATGCTGTAGACGACAAACTGGATTTTGATAATTTTTAGAATCTGTGCACAATATGGTAAATAAAAGTCATTGAGGCAAATTGAGAAATTGCTGCTCATCGGTATAACCCCGGTATTTTCTACTTTTGTCTCGATGGTTTTCAAAACTTTAACTAGATCTAGTAGGGACGTCAAAATAGGTCTTGTTACGGAAAAGGGTTAAATATTCGTTAGATTAACCATTACCAGACGACGAAATTTCAAACTAGTCCAAATTCAAAGATGTTGCAGACGACAAATTTAAGTGAATAAAATTGTACATTTTTGTTCATTTTGTATAGAAAACATTGTGGGAAATGAAGAAATTGCTTGTCACAAGCAATTTCTTCATTTTCCACAATGTTTTCTAAAGCCTTTATCTCTTGGGGAGTCAAAAGGCGTCCCTATGTGGTAATGGGTTAAGGCAGACAGTGTGAGTCTTGATGAGACTACACATAATGTTGTGATCTGATCACTGAATAGACCTACGTGTATATTATTTGCTTTTGCCATGTGCATTTATCACACATTAACCCATTACCAAACAATGACTCTTTTTGACTACCCACAGGTTAATTGATTTGGAAAACACTGTGGAACATGGAGAAATTGCTTGCAATTTCTTCATTTGCCACAATGTTTTCTTCTACAAAAGACAAAAAAATAAATTTCATTTACTTGAAATTGTCGTCTGCAACATCTTTGAATTTGGGTCGATCTAAAATTTCGCCGTTTGAGAATGGGTTAAGACTAATCTGCATATTCCATCTGGATAATATGAATTACATGTAGATTTTTTAATCAACTACTCGTCTTCTTCGTAATAACCCATCAATTGTTCTTTATAATATTGTAATGGTTGTCATGACCTTTATTTATATTTTGATTCTTAATGTTCTGCTTTTGATATTAAATGTTTTTGATACTGCTCCTGGTATTGAATTATTCATTATAATAGATATATTAAATTTGAGTCAGGGTCTGGAAAAACGTCCCTGAAGCTTTTGGGCCCAACATAGATCCAGATCAGCCTGTGCATATGCACAGTCTGATCAGGATCCATGTTGTTCTCTAATAGCTTCTTCATGACCTGTAGTAACTTAAAGAGAGCAGCATTGGTGCATATTCGACTGCATTTGACAACAAGCTGATCTCGAAACTCTATTTTTAAAAATGCTTTAAGGGACAATCAGATCCCGGCCCATTTCAAGTTAGGTTGGATAATGGTGATTCTGTAACGCCGCATTGACCATTCGGCATTGACCATTACACAATCAAAAATATTCTCCAATATTTCGTGTCAAGGGTCGTTAGGTAGAGAATCGGATTCACGGTCAACAGATTCCGATTTTAATCTTCGGTAGTGGAGGATCATCTTTGCTTCTCATTGGTCCACACATTTTGTGCGAGTACAGGAAGCAGAATCGAGAGAAACTCATATGAGCCTCTAAGTTTCATCCGAATCGATGTAAAATAAGTCTACCCCATCATGTTGTAGATGACGAAGACCTCATAATTTATTACAAATTTGTATTGGACAATAGTCCACATACCGGTAGTACATGCATTCATATGTTATTGCCAGACATACAGATCTATAAGTATTGTATTGTTATATATGTCTCTGGTAATGCAATTTTCCATATCCATAAACTAATTATCCCTTTCCCAAACGACAAACATTTAGGATAATCCACTTCAAAAACTGCTGAAAATGACAAAATGGACGTTACTAAAGATGGGATTGGTGTAAAGCATGTCTTGGAAAATATTGAGACTTAAGGAGAAACTGCTGGTTATCAGCAGTTTCTTCTTTTGTTTCAATGTTTTCCCAAGCCTTTTCTATTAGGGACGTCAAAACCAGGTCTTGTTTGGGAAAGGGTTATACCCCGCAAAACGAATGTTCTCTGTGTTATACTGGAATCAATCTGTCTGTCCGTATGTCCGTGTACATAATGCTTGTCCTGGCCATATGCTTATCTTTGAAAGTAAAGTAGCTATGATCGTTAAACTAAATGGGTACATAGATCTTACAAAGGGCAAGTGCATTGTACAAGGAGCATCACTCTACCTTGCTTATTTCGTGAGTTATTGCTCTTTGTTTGCGACAAAAACGCTTGTTCGAATAAATGTGGTGGTGGGGATATTTTATCACTTCTAGTGATCGATTTTTGAATTGTTCTTGTACAGTTATACGAAATTAAGAAAATCGTTCTTTCGCATATCCCGAAAATTACTTTAGAGTGAAAAGTTTCGATCCTCTAGTCGGACTGATTGGGACCGATAGGCCTACTTTCCACACTTCCAAGTGCCGTGTTTAGCCAACAATCGTATAGATAACCATGATTGTATAGATATGGGAGACAGAAAATAATTTTCGTCGGACGCAAAATAGCCCAGTAAGCCTACTCGTCCGATGAAATTTATTCGTCGGACGATGAATGAATACTTCAAGTTCTGACCCAAAGTTGAAACGGTCTTGTCACCATAAGCCCACCTATCAATATTTTATCCATTTTAGCTCAGGCCTAGTGGGCTGTGTTCATGTATGCTTGACTTTCTGTCCAACCGTTTCTTTATTTTTTTCCATCTCTCTCGCTTCGACCTTTAGAATACCCAGTTAATTATTTATTTCAAATATTTGGAAATGCTGAAGCTTGGGGTTCAGTGATGTCGTCTGGCTGAGCGCCGCTCGCAATTTTCTTTATTGTCTAGATGGTGATGTTCTATAGATATAATCATTATAAAAACGTAGATATTATTTCTCTTGCCGCGGATCCAGGATTTGTGTGTGTGTGTTGGGGTGGGGGGGGGGCAAATTTACAATCTGTAGGGGGGTCGTTTTCTTAGGATTACACAATTTTGACTGGATTTATGAAAATGAAATAGGCCCAATCAGGCTGCAAAAGGCCTTCGTTTGAACCCCGAACGTCCCTCAGGAAATTTTGGCGGGTTTTATGTTGTCTCTTCCATAACCCATTCCCAAACAAGACCTGGTTTTGACGTCCCTAATAGAATTGGCTAGGGAAAACATTGAGGGAAAAGAAGAAAATGCTAATAACCAGCATTTCCTTCTTTTGTCTCAATATTTTCTGGTTTATATTATACATTTGTGTATCTTAATCAACACATATTTTGTAGTTGCAGCAATTTTCATATGGGATCACCCTGAAATTTCACCGTTTGGGAATGGGTTATTCTATTAGGCTAATTCCTGTAGAAGAGACAATATAAAAATCGCTAAAATTCCGTGGAACGTCCTGGATCCGCCACTGTTCCCGCACTGTTGGAAATTCCACAAGGATACAGATGTAGATCTACATGGTTTAATTTAGCACAGAACTTAACGCTAAAAATAATATAGTTACGAGATTTGGACCTGTCAAAATAAAGAGGAAATATACTTTTCAAAATCTTAACGAGTTATCCCCCTTGTATAAAAAGTCGCCATTTACTTTTTTGACAGCTCACGTTATCAGATCAAAATGTCACTAGCCGGTAAAGTGTGTATAGTGACCGGAGCAACTCGTGGGCTCGGTAGAGGGATTGCCCTACAGCTGGCAGAGAAGGGAGCAAAAGTCTACATCACTGGCAGAACTTTAGATCCTCCAGAAAACTCGAAAGTCGGCGGATCTTTGAGAGACACTGTCAGAGAAATAGAAGCCAGAGGCGGATCGGCGATACCTGTGCAGTGTGATCATAAAAATGATGCTGAAATTGAACGTTTATTTGAACAAGTCAAGAAGGAAAACGATGGACAGTTGGATATATTGGTCAATAATGCATACTCAGCTTTTACAGCAATTGCAAACAGCCTTGGCCAAGGTTTCTGGGAACAACCCATTACTCTCTGGGACGAGATCAACCATGTTGGATTGCGCAATCACTACATATGTTCTGTCTATGCGGCAAAGATGATGGTCCCTAGAAAGAAAGGTCTGATTGTGAACATATCATCCGGTGGAGGTCTTCGATATCTGTTCAATGCTGCGTACGGTATTGGGAAGGAGGCCTGTGACAGGATGGCAGCTGATTGCGCTGTAGAGCTGAAGAAACATAATGTTGCCTTCATCAGCTTATGGCCTGGTGCTGTTGGTACTGAAAATGCTATGCATTCGTTTGATGAAAACATAGAAAAAGCACAGAAAGAAGCTGATAATAGAAGACTTCATCGTGTGACAAAGATGAGAGAAGTATTTGAAAAAGGAGAGACACCAGAGTTTCCTGGTCAGTGTATAGCGGCTCTAGCTGTTGATCCTAACATTATGAAGAAGACTGGGAGAATCCTCTTGACCTGCGACCTTGCTAGAGAATATGGACTGCAAGATGCTCCTGGACATCTTCCGTCTGAATACAGACAGCTGAATCTCATTTTGCGCAATTTTGGTTACAAGAAAATGGCAATGTTTGTCCCAAGCTTTCTGAGAATCCCACATTGGGCTTTGGCTGTGTATGGAAGTAAATTTTAACCATGATTGAATTAAGCTTATTGTAGCTTTACTTCAAAAACATTGTAAATGCAGCCTCTTAACCCTTTCCCAAACAAGACTGGGTTTTGACGACCGAATTAGAAAATACTTTAGAAAACATTGAGGCAAAAGAAAAAAATACTGCTAATCAGCATTTTCTCCTTTTGCCTCAATATTTTCTGTTCTATATTGCACAGAAATTTCCTTTATAGTTACTTTAATGTTGTCATCTGCAGTAGCTTTGAGTTAGGAATGGTCTAAAATGTTGTCGTTTGGGAAAGGGTTAAAAGCTGCAGTTACAAAACAAGAAGCTGAAATTTTCAATAAAAAGTGATACTTTTTAGCTCACCTGAGCACGAAGTGCTCGAGGTGAGTTATTATGGTCACTTTTTGTCCGGCGTCCGTCCGTCCGTCCGTCAACATTTGGGGTGTTTACACTCTAGCATCCACAAAAGTTACTCAATCTTGATCAAACTTGGCCAAAACAAGTACGACCATAAGTTCTCGAACAAGTTCGATTATGGGCCTGATCGGACCAGAAAGTGTGGAGTTATCTGCCCTTGAATGTCAAAAAATGCTGTTTGTTTACACTCTAGCATCTACAATTATTGATCAATCAAGACAAAACTTGGACATTATGTTGGAGACCATAAGATCTTGGATGAGATTAATTTTCAGTCTGATCTGACCAGAAAGATGAGAGTTATGTGCCCTTGAATTGGGCAAAATTGCCACTTTTTTGCTGTATTCAAAAAAGAGTTAATCTAAGGGAAGGAACTCTGACACTACTTTACTTCAGTATAAGTAGAGTTATCTAGTTTGATAGAGGATATAAATAGATCCTAAGGGAAGGAACTCTGACACTACTTTACTTCAGTATAAGTAGAGTTATCTAGTTTGATAGAGGATATAAATAGATTTACACTCTTATTAACCCATTACCAAACAACAAAATTTTAGCCTAGTCCAAAATCATAGGTGTTGCAGACGACAAGTTCCATTGAACAAAATTTAACATTTTTTGGTCTTTCTTGGTAGAAAACATTGTGGGTAATGAAGAAATTGTTTGTCACAGTGTTTTCCAAAGCCTTTATTTTGTGGGGCATCCAAAAGCGCCAATGTGTGTGAAAGGGTCAATCAAGACAAAACTTGGACACAATGTTGGGGACTTTAAGATCTCAGATGAGTTTGATTTTCAGTCTGATCTGACGACAATGTTGAGAGTTATGTGCCCTTGAATTTGACAAAATTGCCATTTTTCGGCTGGTTTCGACCTTGTTTACATTCTAGAATCTACAATTATTGATCAATCTATACAAAACTTGGACACAATGTTAGGAACCATAAGATCTCATATGAGATTGATTTTCAGTCTGATCTGATCAGAAAGTCGAGCGTTTTGTGCCCTTGAAATTGACAAAATTGTTGTTTTCGGCTGTTTTCGACCTTGTTTATACTCTAGAATCTACAATTATTTATCAATCAAGACAAAACTTGGATACAATCAGGGCTACAGATAAGTGGAGGTGAAGACATACTAACATTGTTTTTTCGAATTCAAATCCTATGTTGTGGGTACTCATTTGAATCGTCTCGACGAGACGATACAAATGAGTACATGTACCTACAACATAGGGTTGGATGATCACTGACAGCATTATTGCAGTTTGAAAAGTCACCACCCCCTCTTATCTGGAGCCCTGTACAATGTTTGGCACCATAATTTAGATCTTGGATGAGTTAGATTTTCACAACCTTATTGACCATAAGTTCTTTTTCAGTCTTAAAGTAATAAATATTAATTGAATTGAACAAAAGTGTTGGTCATATCATTTAGGTTCAGGTGAGCGATATAGGACCATCATGGTCCTCTTGTCTATCTTGTAAATGATAATAAAAAAATGACTTTGTGCAGAATTGGAGCAATTACATGTTTTTGTATAGTTTTGTAATAATTTTGTAATTAATTGCAGTCACAATGTATCAATCAATGTAATAATCAGAGTTTTTAATCTCATGCAAACTTTCTATGGGTTGACCTGAAAACAGAATAAATCTGATTCTTAACCCTTGTCCTGCTGACTTAATTTTATTTAAAACAAATTGCCCATTTGAAATTACATATATCTGATTTTGGTTGCCTGGTATACATGTGTGTCTCAAATTTTTGCTACAATATCTGAGTAGAAAGCAGGCGGTGTAGACTACGGCAGATCAGACTGCATGTCTGTGCATGATGATCTTAGTCTATTCTGCCTGCCAAAGCTATGCAGTGGCCACAACACAACAGGAATATGACATTTACAGCATGAGAAGGTTTAAACATTGAACTCTACAAATAATTTGTATTGTATATAAACATCGGTTTTGTAGACTTCATTTCTTCATTGTTTTATTCAGTATAATCATATTTCTCCATTTCTCTTAACATTTTCGATATTATTATAATTACATTTTCGTCTGCAACAACTTTAAAATTTATCATTGATTTGGGAAATGATAAGTTACATTGTTTTTAAGTCTTGCCTTCATGTATTATGGCTTCTCCTTTAACAGAGGCTTACAAAAAGGCCCCTTCCCAATTGAAAAAAAATCTCTGACAGCTTTTCACATTGGCGACAGAGAAACTTCCCAAAACTAGTGCCTACATTTGTATTTTTTCAACAGTTTCGTATTGAAAAAAGCCCTGTGTATGTTGTAACCCTTTCCCAGAAGACAACATTTAGATATGTTCCAATTTTAAAGCTACGTCGATCAAATAGATGGAGGTTGATTAAGACAAGATTTGTGTACACATCAGAAAAAATGTTGAGAAACAAAGAAAAAATGCTGGTTAACAGCATTTACTTCTTTTGCCTCGATGTTTTTCTAAGCTTTCTCTGAACATTATGCGTGTCCAAAGGTGTCATTGTTTTGCAAGAAAGATTAACTTGATTGGAGGAGCGTAATTTGCTCATATGAATCTTCTAGTGTTTCTGTATGCCATTTTTAATTACATAAGAGCAACAGATAATAGGGGATAAGTGCATTCTAAATATTTGTTATTTTAAAATTCAAATCTTATGTTGTGGGTACTTATTTGAATTGTCTCGCATCAATGACAACATAGATTTTGATGAACAATAAAACAAGTTGATGAAATATTGCATTTAGAAAAGCCATTACTCCCTCTCATTTGTAGTTCTGGGGCCTGTTTCATCAAAACATTTAAGTCGTATTTTTGACTTACCAATGTCTTAAAAATCGCTTAAAACAAAAATTGCATAACTCAAGTTTTGATAGAATGGCGATACGCGTTTCTTACCCTAAACTTGTCGTAAGTCGTCGGTAAGTCAAAAATACGTCTAAAATGTTTTGATGAAACAGGCCCCTGCTGTATATTGTAATAGTTTTAGGTGTATTCATATGCATAACATGACAAAGATATCTTTAACGATTTTCATACTTCTTTTTGTTTTCATTATTATTAATATAACAACTGCTCATATAACACACGAGTAATATTTTTGAAAATACATAGTCATTATATTTACATTTTTGTGTAAATAAATCATACGTATAGATAAGATAATCCGCGATTCGGTCAATTGACGCTAAAGTGTTGTTCTACGTATGCTGTTTCCATTTCCAATTGTTTTGTTTGGCCAAAATTCAAAGCTAACGCAGACTTCTTAATGAATATTACCACGCGTGGAAGGCATTTTGCATTATAAACAGATAATATAAAGGAAAAATTAATGCTGGTTTTCAACATTTTCTTCTTTTCTCTCAACGTTTCCTGTTTCATTCCAGATATTGGAAATGTCAAAACAGATTCTAATTGGGGAAGGTTAGGTTAAGGTAGTCCGACCGGAATGAGATTTGCGTGACGTCGAAATTATTTTGGCGCGGTCGAAAAGTTCCACCGCCGATTGTTTTTGACTGCACCCGAATAGGTTCGTAGACCTGTGGTAACGACGCCGCTCGAAAATATCCGATGTTTTATGTATCACAAAATGGCCACATTACGGGTATTCTACCCTAGAATTACGCTGTTTTTTTGTTGGTTTTTTTTTTCGCATTTTGTGGTAATTATTCGAAGAATTCGGAACACCGAACCCGTAAAACCGAGTGGTGCGTAAGAAATTTTGACTAGTATATATATTCTAGGGCGATCTATTCTCCAACGTTTTGATTTTTTGGGACACGATACTTTTCTTATCAGAAAATGCCCTGTTTTTGCGGTCATGAAATAGGCTTTTAGCCATTTGAAAAATTGAGAGTAAAGAAGGCAGTGCTGATATAGGCCTGATCAACATTTTCTCCTTTTCTCTCAATATTTTCATAGTATTGCAAATAAATATTGCTGTTCTCATAAAAGATGTTCTGTTCAGCTTCTGGCGATGTTTCGACAATGAATGACTTAATTTAAAAAGGACAATCGCTGAAAATAAAGGAGAATGTGTTTCTTAACATCATTTTCTTCTTTTCTGTCAACGGTACCTAACTTTTTGTGTGTAAGAACACCATTTTAAAACCATAGGTTTATATTGTACAAGAAAAGGGTGGTGAAAAGGGATTATGCACCCGCTATTCAAAGATAACCTTTGTGTACAATCCTTTCCCAAACAAAATTTCATTTTTACAACCTTTTGGATGTTGTATTAGGAATCCTATGAGTGAAAAGAAGAAAATGTCGATAAACAGCATCTTCTTTTTATCACTCAAATATTTATTTATATGCAGTTATTTGAGTAGTTTTTGTCTTCAGAAATATTTCTGCGAGATATTTCATTTTGGAACAGTCTAAAATTGTGTGGAGTTAGGAAAGGATACCGAGTAGCCTACACTAATTTGGTCAGTCAGTGTGTGAGAGTCCGTTGGGTGGACAAGTTCATGTGATTTGAGAACAATGGCGTTAGCAGGAAAAGTTTGTGTTGTGACCGGCGCTACTCGCGGGATCGGAAAAGGAATTGCTCTACAGTTAGGGGAGAACGGGGCCAAGGTTTACATAACGGGCCGGACCCTTGATCCACCCCAGGGATCTAAAATGGTGGGGTCTCTACGTGACACGGCGAGGGAGATCGAGGGACGCGGGGGTACGTGTATACCCGTACAGTGTGATCATAAAAATGACAAGGATATTGAGAATTTGTTTGAACAAGTGAAACGTGAAAACGACGGACAACTTGATTTGTTGGTGAACAATGCCTACAGCGCCGTACATGCTATATTCTCCAGCCTTGGTGTGGATTTCTGGGAGCAGCCGATATCCATGTGGGACGAAGTGAACAATGTTGGATTACGTAATCATTACATGTGCGCCATCTACGCATCTAAATTAATGGTGCCCAGAAAACGCGGCTTAATCATAAATATATCGTCTGGTGGTGGTCTGCGATATTTGTTTAACGTCCCCTACGGTGTGGGTAAGGAGGCCTGTGACCGTATGGCTGCAGATTGCGCTGTAGAGCTGAAGAAACATAATGTGGCATTCATCAGCTTGTGGCCTGGCGCTGTGGGTACAGAAAACGTCATGACGATATTGGAGGAGCAAGCGACGGCAAGCGAACAGAAGGCATTACACGGTATGCCAAAACAAATGAATGATGTTAAAAAACGAGCGGAAGCCTTTAAAAAGGGCGAAACAACGGAATTTGCGGGTAAATGTATCGCTAAACTGGTGACAGACGCCGACATTATGAAGAAATCTGGTAGGATCCTGATGACGTGTGACCTGGCTAGAGAATATGGGCTGTCTGACGAGCCTGGCCACGCCCCCACAGAGATGAGACAGGTCAACCGAATGTTGGGACAGTTTGGATACACCAAGACCGCCATGTTGGTACCCGACTTCGTCAGGATCCCTGGTTGGATGTTGTCGTTAGCAGGAAACAAGTTATGATGAACACGATATACTTTCTGTGAAAATAACCTCATATTTGATATATCGATGTTTCTTTTCAACAAAAACCTCGTAACTGCAGCTTTTTTTTCAGCTGCAGTTACGAGGTTTTTGTTAAAAATCGACGATATGTAAGTTTGAAAGATAGCTTCCTCTCTATTTACATTTTAAAGGATTTTCATAGTAAGGTCTTTCATGAAAGTGGTAGGCCCTACTGCATACAGCTTGCCCGTTTTGTCTGAATTAATGTAATTATGGTATTTCGTCCTCGAAAACTTAAACAATTTTGTTAATTGAATAATATCACAGAAGGGACTGTAGAATAAGACTAGCCTGCGCAGTCCGGCAACTTAATGCAAGATTGCCGTCTTTGTTTGGATTCAACAAATCAATGGTTAGCAATTTCTCAAATAGATAAAGAAAAATTCAAAATGCGTGATATTGCAAAGAAAATATTGATGGAAAATATGAAATTACTGATAATCAGCTAGTTCTTCTTTTCCGTCAATGTTTTACCAAAATATTCTTACATGGGCATCAAAACTTTGTCTTGCTCGGGAAAGGATTAACAGGAGAATGGCCGTATTACCCTTAACCTATTACCACACATTGACTCTTTTTGACCCCCCACAAGAAGAGGCTTGGGAAAACATTGTGGAAAATGAAGAAATTGCTTGTGACAAGCAATTTCTTCATTTCCCACAATGTTTTCTACCCCCAAAGACCAAAAATGTAAAATTATATTTATTTGAAAATATCGTCTGTATCTTCTTTAATTTGGACCAACCCAAAATTTTGCCGTTTGGTAAAGGGATAAAGCTCTGTCATTAATTAGTACTTGTAATCGACTAACCTTGTGTTGACCCCACTCGTTATCATACAGTACAGATGAACTCCTGTGAGGACGACATACTTTTTAAACTTGTTTAATCATTATCAAAAGTGAGATTTGATGTTATCGAATACAAATGAGCCGAGATCTGGAAAAACGTCCCTTATAGCATTTTTGAAAATTGAGTTTGAAGATCAGCCTGTTGTCAAATGCGGTCCAATATGCATCCATGCTGCTCTCTGTAAGTTACTACAGGTCACGAAGAAGCTATTAGAGAACAACATGGATCCTGATCAGACTGTGCGTATGCACAGACTGATCTGGATCTATGTTGGGCTCAAAAACCTTAAGGGACGTTTTTCCAGATCCTGTCTCAAATGTACTTTGTTGAGTCTAGATCTTATTCCTTTCCTTAAAGTTGTCTGGCATTGACGCCCACATAAAAGGAAAATTGCTTTGTAAAACATGGAGAGAACGAAAGCAAATGCGGACACCCGACTTTCCTTTTCTTTATTCAACAATTTCTATATCTACCACGACATATTTTTTTTGTTTTCTTTTGTAACATTGATTGTGCCGTTGATTTAGATTTTGTTATCTGCAACTTCAGCATAAAAGCCTATTGCTAGGAAAAAATGTAGTAGTAAACATGCCCATGAAATGTAGTGCTACCAAAAACAGCATTTTCTTCTTTTACCAGAGTGTTTTCCTCCCAAAACCTTTTCATTTAGGATGTCAAAACCATGGTTAAACCTGACCATAAATGTTGACATGATTAACGATCGCCTTGATGTCATATCTACCAGCCGGGACTATTTTCAGTCCTGTGTGGAAGAAATTGTGTTCAGTGAATGTGTATTTGGTACTTTGTCTGTAAAATCCTCTCAGCTTCAAACTAACACATCCACGCTTACCAATTTCATTTAGTTTACTAAAATCCCGACACTGTCTGCGGAACTGTCCGTACCTGACGGGGTCAAGGTTATTCTGGAAGTACTGACTGGATGTCACGTGAACTGCGTCATCATCTAGCGGATCCAATCCCATGCGACTGCTCATGTAGGAATTCAGTTGTAACGTTAAATAGTTCGGTCCGCTGGCGTCGATGTCAGTGTGAAGAACGCTAAATAGCGACAACGACTGCATCAGTTTCAACAAGAACGGATGTTTTCTTCTACAAAACATGATTGAATTTGTCACTAAAAAGTCCGTGTTGAAAATCAGCGCAGCATGGACGTCTGGTTCCCTTGACAACACGCATGCGTAGTCCTTTATAACTCGGTCTAGTGGGCGGAGACATTTTGTGTCCAAATCAGCATACACTCCACCGAACTCGTACAGAACCACATACCTGAGGTGGATAAATAATTTTAAAAAATCATATTCATCATTGAACCCTTTCCCAAACGACAAAAAATAGGGTGATCAACTTCAAAAACTTCCACAAATGACAAAATGGGTGCTATTAAAGATAGGATTTGTTTAAAATATGGCATAGAAAATATTGAGACAAAAGGAGAAACTGCTGGTTATCAGCAGTTTCTCCTTTCGTTTTAATATTTTCCCAAGCATTTTCTATCAAGGACGTCAAAACCAGGTCTTGTTTGGGAAAGGGTTCAAGAGAAGATAACTTACGAATCAAAATCATTTAAAAGAAGACGTCTTATTTCCTACATAACTGTGAGAAATGATTTTTACGAAAAAAAAAAAAAAAAAAAAAAAAAAAAAAACAGATAAGAAAAGAAACCCAACGAAATCGTCGAAACTATTGCTAAACCTCTTGATTAAAGCCGGAGTTACGAGGTTTTGCAGTAACGCCGACGAAATTCCGATTCTATCGTAGGCTTCGTACCGATATATTGTAAATATCTATCTTTGGTGGGTTTGTTTAGGCTTGTAAGAAAATGAAAAGTGAATGCAACTTACCTCAGAAGGTCCGCCTTTCTGACTGGTTCCACGTAATTATCGAAGGTCTCCAGAAGATAGGGGTGTGTTTCAGCTATCAACATACGTGCACTGGCGTCCGTCCAGAAATAATAGTCAAAATCAGGATTAGTCTTCACAAACGATTCAATGTTAGCCTACAAGATATTACGACCAGAATCATCTTTCCATTAACCCGTTCCAAAATGACAACATTGGATTTTGTTCCAAATTCAATGGTGCTGCATACGAGTTGATAAAGAAATCATTTAAGACATAGATCTATCATCTAGCCCAGAAAAAGTTAAGACAAGGAGAAAATGCTGACAAGTAGCATTTTTTCTTTTGACTAAACGATTCTCACTCATTTTCTATTCAAAGCAGTGTCTTTTTTTGGGAGCGGATTAACCCATTACCGCACATTGACTCTTTCTGACACCCCACAAGATAGCCTAAAGGCTTTGGAAAACATTGTGGCAAATGAAGAAATTCCTTCATTTCCTACTGTGTTTTCCACGTAAAAAGACCAAAAGAATGCAAAATTTCATCTATTTGAAATTGTCGTCTGCTTCATCTTTGAATTTGGACTAGTATAAAATTTTGCCGTCTAGTAATGGGTTAAGATGATTAAAGCTGTGATACCTTAAACTTGTCCGGCACGTGCTCTTCTCGCCAAGTCTGGTGGATTATTTTCGGAATTCTCTCACTATAAATATTCTTTTCTAACACTTTAAAGTCTTCCTTTATTATAGGCTCAATTAGCCTGTATTTCGTAATGTCGATATATTCACCATTTCCAATTACAAGATCGTCTTCCAGCGATGCGAAATACAGAAGAATAACGAAGGTTATTCCAGCAGTAAATGTTACTTTGACCAAATGCTTTTTGGTACGACACTGTAAAATATTTCTGAAAAAGAAGTTCACAAACATTGGCAAAAACTTTCCAACAGGATAATTGCAAGAAAGAGAAAATTATTGTGTCGATAATAATAGGGAACGATTTTGTCCATTTAACCGTGACGTAATTTCGGAAAAACAACAGTTGTCAGTCGTAGTTACAAGATTTTATAACACCGACGGTGTATAAAAAAATAACTGTAAATCGATTACCCAAGATTACCCAGTCTTTTTTAGCACAAAATTCTCTGTCATTTTCAACAAGGTAATTACTAGTAGTCTAAGTGGCAAGAAAAGGGAAATTATTATGTCGATACAATTTGAAACGCAATGGATTCTGAGCTAAAACAGACTGGGTTTTATTTTATATTATATGTATTGATAAGCCGTCGGTGTGAATACGACTTGAATCAAGCTACGAGATTTTATAACAACACCAAAGAAATACCATTCTTTGTCCGAAATAACGTCACAGTTAAATGGATCAAATCGTTCCCTGTTGGTATGATTGAGATAAATTTAGCTTCATGTAGCCTTTAAGGTATCCGACCCCTCAAAAGCACAAGAGCCACCGGCGAAATTTGGAAAGTGCAAATAATTCCGAAACTGTGTTACATTTCCATTCCAGATACAAACATAAGCATTTCGTACGGTTTAGAATTTTGAATTATTGCATACTTATGGAAATATTAGTCAAAAATGTTCAAAATTACCTCCCTTGCATATGAAAATAGAGTAAAATAATATTTGTTAATTATTTTCTTCTTGAAGCATAATCTTGAAATCTGGCACGGTGAATCAACTAATGTGAAGTGTATTTACAAGTGTGTGTAATTTGATGCATTTCGTATGGCTAGGAAGTGGTGATTTTTTTCAGAGTGTGTCAACCTTAAGGGGGAATGCTCCAGTTTCCTAGGTCTTTTTCCAATAATAGAATTTATTCATATTTTGTATGTTGAAATTACATGTACCAATTGAAAAATGAAATGAAAATGGATGGTCATCGATCTTGTTTTAATTTTATGGGCATTCGTATCACATACCCCTACTGCGAAGAAATGCACAATTTCTTGCACCTGTCCAAGGTCACTAAAATGCTGAAAAAATGCTGTATAATCATCATGTAGTTTCGAAACGGATTTAAAGTAACGTCTTACATTTAATATGAACAGAAAATCAAAAATATGTGTTATAAAACGCGTAAATGTATAAAACAGCATGCTCACGTGCTCAGTTAGATCAATGAAGCTGAAGTGTTAAATATACTAGTCAAAACTTCTAACCGGCCACTTTAAAAACGAAGATATTTTTTTCTGTGGTGATTGGATTTTCATGAAATCTGCTATATGAATTTTTAAGCAACTTTCCAGATGATTATGGCGAAAAGCTACCGTAATTTCATTGAATTTAAAGCGCAACATAAGAAAAGCTCAAAAAGCTCTATTTTCACATAGAGCTCAAAATATTGTCCATGTAGTAAATTTTGTCTCATAGATCGTTAGCTGCAATATAGACTAAGAAAAAATTGAAAATGTTCGACAATTGTGTGCGGAATATGGCCCTAGGAGAAAATGATAGAGCTTATGTATGCAGAAAAACGGTTCCTGGAAACAACAACTAACACACGTTTTTCTTCAAAAATGCTTAAAATATAGACTGATAATTCCCGGTGAGCTACAAAATGTAGGATATGTGAAAAAATCAGTTTGGTGCATCGATTTTCCACACCAGACCATATTTGAGCATATTCGCTAGATTAAATGTTTTGCCGGTTGAATTTAAACACCATTTTACCGTGCGTCCTATTCTTTCTGTTTCTCCTGTATTCAAAGGTCACACAAAATTGACTATGTTTTCCAATTTTTTTCTTGGTCTGGGTTGCAGCTAACGATTTGTGGACTTCGATTTGTTGAAAGTGTAATATCCCGAGCTCTATTAAGATTTAGAGCTTTTTGAGCTTTTCCTTTATTGCACATCAAAATTTGATAAAAATTGGTAAATCATCTTGGAAATTCACGTACATTATACTTAAAAATTCACATATCAAATTTCATTAGAATGTAATAATTTTTCAGAAAGTTATCGTCATTTTTAAAGTGGCCAGTTAGGACTTTTGGCCAGTATATATGTCGAAATTTGCATATTTTTGGAAATGTTTCAAGTTCTACATAATAGAATTTGATAAAACTCCCCAATTGTATTCAGTAATATGTCCTGGTAATAATTAAAAAAGAAAATGTATAGGTTAACTCATCGCACTTATTAGTGAATTGCAGCAATTTTTATCAGCTACACGCGAATAAAATGACGCAAAACAGTGGTAAAGTTCTGCATACACACTTCCAACTGGCTTGCCCTAAATAATCGATTTCCATCTTGAGGAAATCAGTTTCGCATATAATAAATACGCTTTTACCATCGAAAATGGTAAATTGTACGAGTAATGACGTATATTATTGAAAATATGGTACCGAAACATATACTTACCACATAAAGTAACGCAACATTTTCAAATTTCAATATTTCTATTTAAAACAAACCAGGATCTGAAACGGTACTATCTACATTTCTCAAGGAAGTTATATGAAAGTTATTTTTAATAAAATATTTAAATTTCCAACGGACATGCCAGAATTACGCCCCTTTATTATTTTACGTTAAACACGTCCTAACATCTTGCAAGTTAAAAACCAATCCTCAAAGATAGTTTTACTGATAGTTTGTCGTCAGTTACACGATAAAAACACAAAAAATTGTCACTGTGCGCACTAAGCGTCATGTCATAACTTCCGGAAAACAGCCGTCAACGAATCAATTGAATTTGAGTTCTGGAATACTCAATTGGCAGGGTCAAAAAAGCTTGTCGTCCATATTTTCTTCAATTTCAAGGTTGTTGTACCATTTTATAGCAAACGCCGGTGTGCAGGATCGATCCAGTTCATCGACTGGATCAGTTACAACCAGTCCGTAGGGTATTAGGGACCAGAACATTGGAACAGATTCCTAAGAGCAGCAGATTCCACATAAATGAACATTGGCAGACATCGATAAGCCATCCAAAATGAATGATTCAGCCAAAAGCAAACTGTTTTATAGCTGTCATTGACTAAATTTTGGGACATTTTTTGCTATTTAAGACAATTTATCCATCCAAAGACGGTCTGATCCAGTTTAAGAGATGCGGTACGGTGCTTCGGATGTTTGCATAAAGTCATGGAACTCACCCTAATGCACAGACAGGCGGGCTGGGACAAACAATTGAAATGTCAAGGTTGATACTCGTATGTACGTTGACAATGTGCTGCGCCTTGTTGTCCCTGATATCATGTAGGAAGAGTCAATGGTATGTTACAACAGGGTGGCGCTCATGCACACACTGCCCCTTTCACCCGACAAGCAAAACAAGGTTACTGACCTTATTTCAGGAAACGTCTGCTATCGAACACTTTTGGGGTTGTCTGAAAAGGTGCGTTCGTAGTGTTCTGAAATCCTCCAACAAACCAGTTTTGCGAACGAACAACCCTTCAGAATGAGTGAATTAAGTTTTTATAACATCAAATTGCTTCAAAAATTGTGTCAATGTGACGAAGATGTCATTTGTTTATGAATACAAGGGAAGATTATAGCCATGAATTAGTTTGTGACTTTTGAATTTACACCAGGTGTCTTCGGGGTAATTTTTTTGTCTGTAAATGTCTTAGCATTCTGGTGATGTTTCGTTTACTGTTGGATGAAATATTACATATGATGTCAAAACAAAAATATCCTTATATTTATAAACAGGTTTTAAGATATTTGATATTGAATGAGTGATGCGTTACTTTATGTGGTCAGTGTATATGGTACGAAACATTTAATTTTCTACAGCAATGACCGAGTGTTCCGAAAAACTGGAACATTCCTCCTTAATACGTTTTCAATAGCTAGTTCAGTGTTCCTGGCATTCCTCGTGCCACACGGACACACAACATCCGATCTTGTCCAACACCCTTCTCAATCGTAGACTATTCGGATTCGTATCAAATGGCAATGAAATTTGTGCTAAAATAGACTTTGGTTTCTTTTATGTATTGATAAACCGTCGGTGTAATTATACGTGTAATTATACAATCTCGTAACTACGGCTTGATTCAAGCCGTAGTTACGAGATTCTATAACAACACATAGGAAACACTAGTTTTTGTCAGAAATAAGGTAGTGATTATCTGGATAAAATCCTTCCCCATTCGCCCAATGGTGAGAGACAAATTAGATGCCTATATTGTCAGAAATGATCTCAAGGCATTGAACATTTGATAAAGTTAGATTCGAACGAATATGGCAAAACATTCATGTATTGATAGAATATGACTTAACCCAATCACGTATTGGGACTCGGGTGCTTAAAAAATTAGACTGGCCCAATTCAGACCTGTGGGAGATAACAAAATGAGTGACCATAAAGATAGAATGTGTGTACTAATCAAAGATAGAATGTGTGTACTAATCAAGCACAGAAAGTTATGAGCCAAAGGAGAAAATGCTGGTCATCAGATTTCCTTCTTTTTCTGAACTTTCCCAACATCTATAAGGTGTGTCATAATGCACATTTTTGTGTGATTTTTCCAGCGTAAAATAATAGCATAGACCTACCTGCGATAAAGGTCTAGAATAGTAAACATGGCTGTAGATTGTGTTGAGCGAGTCCATTATGGTCTTATAAATCGTCGAATTCTTCAAAAACATCGTATCTGCAGCTTGTTTAATCTGCAGTAACGAGGTTTTCGAAGAAAAGCGACGAAATATATTCTTTCACTCTTATCAATCAACATTTTCGTTATCTTTTGGCTTCAATCTTTTCGGGCTAGCGTAGACTAAACTCTCACGTTTACTGAGAGGCAAAACAAAGTATACACCTTTTGTTTGTCAATATTTTTCTTAAGGAATACGACCCATCATTAGCTCTAAATGATTCGTGTAATGTCGGCTGTTTCCGCAACAACGGAAATAATCGAGCATGTTCGGATTTACGGAGATTTTTTAAAACATTTTTGTAAAGAGACTTCTACATTAGATTTGAATTTGTACGAACAGTTTCTACAACGAATCCCAGCGGATGAATTTATAAAAATGTCAAATGAAACAACAAAAGACGAAAAAATCAAAATATTTTGGCATTTAGAATGACATCCCTTTGCAACAACAACAACTACAGCGCACCCAGTGATCTCCCCTGAATCAGAATTATGGGCGCGCTTGATTCGCACGTTCCAGAGCGTTCTGGAACGTCACACTACACCGCTTTGAATCAAGTTGGGTGCTGTGGAATGGAGCGGTGCACCAGTTCAGCAGCGAATCAAGTATGGAATAATTTGTTGGAAAATCTGCAAATGGAAGGAAATCGTCATCTGAAGCTTGAATAATGCGGGTTTTAGCATTTTCATATTAAATTAGTCCATGAGTTAGCGAAGGAATGGTCAACGCCATCTTTTTATTTTTGCACCATCCTTGATTTGATGGTACATTAATACACCAGAATTTTGCATCTATTTCCAAAAGAGCAAATTCTCCAGAACTGCGCCATTTATTCAAGAATATTTGTGCCGAGGTTTCTTTGTTTGGATAATATGTATTTACATGCAGCTGTGCAACAGCTATGTTGCTTTAAATAGGCAAGAGAAGAGAAAAAATTGAACATTTGCGGCACTTCCTAGTAAGTGGAAGCCATCTTTGTTCTAACATCCGGGTTATCCACACCTACCTGTCAGTTGGGTGAAAAGGTGTATGCACCGAACTTTGTTCTGTCTCACTTGATTCGAGAGAACACTGGAAGGTGTACACCGAACGGCAAATCAAGTACGCCCTCTGTACCTCTGACGTAATATGTCACTGTTTGGAGGTTGATTCGCACCATAAATATTTCGTTCCATAACTGGCCACTTTGTTTACCGTAATTTGGGCTTTTTCTTTGGAAAAAGGTACGCTTGATCTTTGCCATTTCTTTCTGTTTAACCCTTTTCCAAACAAATAGACACGAGATAAGACCAACTGATGCTTTCCCTACGCTAGGTTTGCGTGAAAAAAAGAAACCAATGAGAGAAAAGAAGCAAATACTGATACAAGCAGTTGTATTCATTTTCTCTGTAGAATTTCTATTTGGTTATATATTTTTGTGTTTCTGTCTCGTCTTTTCCATCTCTTTAGCTACTACATGTAATAAGGCAGCAAACATGATTCAAACATGACATCAGAAAACTGATATTCAAAAGTTGCTTATTCACCTAACCCTTTCCCAAACAAGACATAGTTTTGGCAGAGACCTATCTTTCTACAACATTCCTGGCTTTATTTTTATCAAAATGTCTCTTGTGATGATAATACCGTCCTCAACTCACACTCAGACACACACATTTCTGGGGCATTTTAACAATTTTCGACATAGACATGTTTGGCTAACGATTTGCATGCATATATTATGTACTTGTAACATATTTATTTCTACCATTGTTACAGTATTGAAACTTTGCACACATGCTTGTGGTCAGACATGTATATATATTGTGCCGATTTTCGTTTTTGCCTATTTTCGAAAATCGGCAAATCCCTGCAGAACTCATTTGCCTAATTTCGAAACTCGGCGAAATAGCTTATTTATAATTATTTTATGGTATATCGGGCCATTTTCTGTGCAGAACTCATCTTCAAAATATCCGCTTTTAGGGAGGTATCACAGTTAGCACTTACAAAATCATTTTAAGCCGTTCTTAGTCCAATAAAAGTTCGGTACGGAACAGCTAAAGTTCCGTACCGAACAGAACATACGGAACATTCTTCTTCCGTTTGCGCGGAAGTTGATTCGTACCCTAAGCAATTCGCACCTTATCTTTTATCAGAGACATAGATAAACATTATATTATATGTCTCTGCTTTTATCAATTCGTTTACACGTTCAGCAGGACATCAAATTTATAGATAATATTGCCTTATAAATAATATCTACACCCGATTTCATTTATTTATTCAAAAAGTTGCAGTTCCATATCTTTTCGGAGCCTGAATTAGATCCATTGCTTTGGGCTTTCTAACCACCGAAATTAAAATGGTTTAAATATCGGCATTTCAGAAATGGTTCTTTTAAAGGAAACAAGATTTATTACGAAGCTTTTCATCTGCTAAATATATGTGATCTACCATAGATCTGCAAACTTATGTTAATTAATTTGATATGTTCTAATTTCATTTAGACTTTGAAGATAACTAAATCAAAATAGTGAGCCCACCATGCTGGCCAGAACAAGCGACCGACCCAGCCAAACAAACCGATCCTTCCCACCTTGCTGGCTAGAACTAGCGACCAACTCAGCCGAACAAGCCGATCCTTCCCACCGTACTGGCCAGAATAAGCGACCGACCCATCCGAACAAGCAGATCCTTCCCACCGTGCTGGCCAGAACTAGTGACTGACCTAGTCGAACAAGCGGATTCTTCCCAATATGCTGGCCAGAACAAGCGACTGACCCTGCCAAACAAACCGATTCTTCCCATGTGCTGGCCAGAACTAGCGACCAACTCAGCCGAACAAACCAATCCTTCCCACCGTGCTGGGCAGAACAAGCGACCAACCCATCCGAACAAGCAGATCCTTCCCACCGTGCTGACCAGAACTAGCGACTGACCTAGCCGAACAAGCGGTTTCTTCCCACTATGCTGGCTAGAACAAGCGACCGACCCAGCCAAACAAACCGATCCTTCCCACCATGCAGGCCAGAACTAGCAACCAACCCAGCCAAACAAGCCAATACGTCCCACCGTGCTGGCCAGAATAAGCGACTGACCCTGCCGAACAAACCGATTCTTCCCATGTGCTGGCCAGAACAAGCGACCGACCCTGCCGAACAAACTGATTCTTCCCATGTGATGTCCATAACAAGCGACCGACCCTGCCGAACAAACCGATTCTTCCCACTATGCTGGCCAGAACAACCGACCGACCCTGCCGAACAAACCGATTCTTCCCATGTGCTGGCCAGAACTAGCAACCAACTCAGCCAAACAAACCAATCCTTCCCACCGTGTTGGCCAGAACTAGCGACTGACCTAGCCGAATAAGCGGATTCTTCCCACTTTGCTGGCCAGAACAAGCGACCGACCCAGCCGAACAAGCCGATCCTTCCCACCGTGCTGGCCAGAATAAGCGACCCACCCATCCGAACAAGCAGATCCTTCCCACCGTGCTGGCCAGAACTAGCGACTGACCTAGCCGAACAAGCGGATTCTTCCCACCGTGCTGGCCAGAACTAGTGACTGACCTAGCCGAACAAACCGATTTGGCCTATGTGCTGGCCAGAACAACCGACCGACCCAGCCGAACAAACCGATCCTTCCCACCGTGCTGGCTAGAACTAGCGACTTACCCAGCCGAATAAACCAATCCTTCCCACAATGCTGGCCAGAAAGAGCAAGCAACCCAGCCAAACTAGCCGATCCTTCCCACCGTGCTGGCCAGAACTAGCGACCAAACCAGCCGAACAAACCAATCCTGCCCACCCTGCTGGCCAGAACTAGCGACCAACTCAGCCGAACTAGCCGATCCTTCCCACCGTGCTGGCCAGAATGAGCAACCGACCCAGCCGAACTAGCGGATCCTTCCCGCCGTGCTGGCCAGAACTACAAAATGAGAAATGGATCTTATACTATTATAATCATTCTAATAAGTATGCATGATTCCGCTTACAGTACGACTTCGCAACGTAATGATGACATCATTTATGATATCCTGTGACCTAATTCTATCAGAAAATTCAGATAAAATGTTGCCGTATTCCTATTATCACACAATTCTGACTGAATTTTTGCATGAAATCAATTTAATTAGGCTTCAGAGGAGATTGATTCGCCCCTTCCCGAACCCCCGAACCCCTCTGAATCTGCCAATGTCTCTGCAGCCTGATTATTTCATTTCAATGCAGAAATTCCGAATTGAATTCAGTCAAAATTGTGTAATATATAGGCGTAGGAAGAGGGGGCAGGGGGTGCTGCCCCCATAGTTCAGAAAAGGGCCCCTATGCCCCCATAATACACCCGCTTTTCCATTCACTTTAACAATTGCCCCCCGCCCCCCCCCCCCCCAATATTGTAAACCCTCCTACGCCACTGCAATACTGGGCAAACGAACGTCTCTATTTGTAAATTCAAATCCCATCACAGACATCCTTGATCCGCCGCAGCAACGAGTACGTAGGAAGTGTAAAAAATCAGAGTAAACCTTACAAATGGGCAAAAATAATCAGTTCGGACGTCGTTTGATTCATTATCAAAAAATCACTGAGGAAAACACGACAATAAATCGACAAAAATAGTTCTGCATGGCAGTTTCGCAGTAAACTGTGTTTAATATTAACATTTCGGGCGTTTGTATGATTCAATTATCAATAAATCGTCGAAAAAGATCGACAGAAATAGTTCTGCATGACACACGGAACTTACTGAATCATAATTTCGAAAATGGATGGCCAATTTCGAAATTGGGCAAAGTTCCGTGCCTAATTTCGAAATTGGGCATGCCCAATTTCGAATTTAGGCAATAATCTTAAAATCGGCACAACATATATTCCTTATTAAGGATAAAGACTGGGTAAAGAATCATTACCCTTTCAAATTTTTATTTGGGTAGACTTTTTATTCTTTTCATCCTATAAAATTTCACAATCCAAATTTTTTTTCGTTGAGCTATCCTGTCCACTGACAACTCTTGTTTTATAAACATTTTTGTTTATATATATATGCTTTTTTTAATAGCAACATTTACTATTATATAAATATTCCAATACAAACAATAAAAAACCTGTAGAATTCGTATGGAATAATTTATTTAAGTATAATGAACAAAGAGTGCCATTTTCCTTAATAAATTGGGCGGTGGTAAAAAAAAAGGGGGGTGTATTAGTCAAAGTGATTTTTTAAATTTTGTGTACGGCGAAACTGTTTAATTTTCACTTTATTTGAAAGAATATACACATAGGAAAATTATGATCTTCCTTTTGTGCTATGCATTTTGATATATCATTGGAATTAATGTTATTCAAAATTGACTATTGTTTCAGATTCGTCCGAAAAGCCTGTCAAAAGTATGGTAGCCATGTATTACAAAAGCAAAAAAAAAAAAATATTTTGTTGCTGATTATTATTTATTTACTTGTTAGGCCATTGTTGGGGATAATATAAGCTGTTGATTAGGTGCAAACACTTGTGTTTATTGCTTTTTATCATGCAGTTTTTGTGTTTAAAAGCTCACTTTGGGTGTTTGGCATTTCCTGATTTTGTATGACCCTGATGCAAGATATAAAATTATCAAAATTTCACTAACGAAACCATCAAAGTTGATAAAAATTGGCAATTAGATGCGGGATACCATGCTGATTTTAAATATATATAGTTACTTATGTATCTTTATAATTCTATTGATGGGTCGTATACCTTAATTTCAAACGTATTATCCACCCAAACTAACCAGGGACAACTTAATTTTCGCGCACAAAGTCCGTTAGTTGAGCGTCTTAACAAAACATTGCCGACGTGGGGTCATTACATATGCAGATGTCCCGGGTTAATCTTGCTGGACAATATCACGTCAAAACTTTGTACAACATAATTTTACCCACAAACAAAATTAATAATATACATGTATTGTACATAGTGTTTGATTGTCTGTCGATAGATCGATACAATATCACGTGCAACGAAGAATTTAAGACAAACAATGGGGATGTGGCATTTTTCTGATCGTCCATTGACTTATCGATGGTTTTGATTGGCAGTCGGCGTTTGGGCTTGACTACTCATACTTTTGCTAAATGTCAATTGGAATTGCTTGACTACTCATACTATTGTCAAAGTCATGCCGATCTTGCAAACTTTGTATCGAATATTGTTGTTCATCAGTATTTCGAGGGCTTAGTGCACAATTATTATACGGACGAAGTCCGGGGCCGAAGGCCCCGGCTGAAGGCCGCCTATATGTTATGCATAGAATTAAAAACATTAGAATCATTGAAATCAACAGATTCAATCATTCAAATCAATGTAGAAATCTATATACCGTTCAACGAAAAATACGACATCTTTGTTTATTTTTTATGGAGCATTCGGAACGCCTCGGACAGTCGACTGTGTAGTCGTTCATCTACTTCCGATTGCGTCTAACCGGTCCCGAATTCAGAGGTTTGATATCCAGTCTAACTACGTCACGCGCACTGACTGACGTGGTTACACGATTTCTCATGACGGCCATCTTGTTTCGTCTGCACTCAAAAAATGCAGCTGCGACCACTGTTTCCAGTCATGAATGGAACTCAGAGTAAGTAAACTTCTTATCCTATGCAGTTAAATATTTCTGAAATGCTGTTTCATCAACAAAGAAAAGGTTTAAGTAGCATTTGTCTTTCGTCCCGAATAAATATCGACCCAGCAAAAATATTCACCTTTCCCAAACAGCTAATTTGTAAATCTAGACTTGTGCACTGTTCCCATTTGAACGTTGTTGGAGATGAGAAAAGAAAATCAATGTCACCAGGATATGGAATTTGTAAATGCCAAAATGGCATGAAAATAGTTATGGAAAAAATATAGATAGATCGATATTGCTGTCAGACCTCCGGGATTTTCTTCTTTTCGCTAAATGTTTTCCGATACTAGATCTACTTATGATAAGGAGGTCAAAATCGTATCTTGGTGGGGTTAATTTGTCACAAAATGATTGATTTTATTTTAGAAGTAGGCATAATTTGTGCTAATGAAAATAAGAATAAAACTTTCTGGGAAAAGAAGAAATTAATATTTTAGATGTGGGATTATTCATAAGAATAAAACATTCTGGGAAAGAAGAAATTTACCGCGGTATATTTTTGTGTCATTCCATAGCTATCACAATGTTGTCACAATCTTGTTCCTAAAGTAAACAAACAAAAAAACAAGAGGGCCAAGATGGCCCTGTATCGCTCCACTGGCTTTTAGACATTTAGACTACGTCTTTCTTCAAGGAATACAATAGAGGGCTATCCAAAGAAGATTCATGCTACACCAGAATGAAATCCAATAAGTGATAAAGGAGCAGAAATGTTTTTAAAATTTTCTTAAAATTACACTATGTTTCATATAGCGAAAAATAAGCCTAGCCCACAGCGGCCAAGCTCTTCATCCGATCGTGAAGGAATTTGGAAGAGATTCATGCAAGGAAGATTCCTGTGAAGTTTGGTTGAAATTGGTCCTGTAGTTTTGGAGAAGAAAATTGTTTAACAAATTTTCAAAAATTCAATTTAATTAAATTCATTAAAATTTAAGTTCTACATGGATTTTTTTAAGGAATTAAGAGGAGATTCATACAAGGAAGGTTCATGTGAAGTTTGGTTAAAATTGGTCCATTAGTTTTGGAAAGGAAGATTTTTCAAAAATTGATTTAATTTAATTAATCAAAATTTAAGTTCTAGACAGAATTTACTTTCTTGAAGGAATTTAGAATAGATTCCTGCAAGAAACATTTCTGTAAAGTTTGGTTGAAATTGGTCCAGTAGTTTTGGAGGAGAAGAATTTTTAAAGATTTTTCGAAAATTTAATTTAATTAAATTAATTAAAATTTAAGTTATACACAGAATTTATCTTTTTGAAGGAATTAAGAAGAGATTCATACAAATAAGATTTCTGTGAAGTTTAGTTGAAATCGGTCCAGTAGTTTTGGAGAAGAAGAATTTTTAAAGATTTTTCGAAAATTTAAATTAATTAAATTAATTAAAATTCAAGTTCAACGCAGATTTTATTCTTTTGATGGAATTTGGTAGAGATTTATGCAAGGAAGATTTCTGTGAAGTTTGGTTGAAATTGGTCCAGTAGTTTTGGAGAAGAAGAATTTTTAAAGATTTTTCGAAAATTTAATTCAATTAAATTAATTAAAATTCAAGTTCAGTGCGGATTAAATCCTTTTGAAGGAACTTGGTAGAGATTCATGCAAGGAAGATTTCTGTGAAGTTTGGTTGAAATTGGTCCAGTAGTTTTGGAGAAGAAGAATTTTTAAAGAAATTTCGAAAATTTAATTCAATTAAATTAATTAAAATTCAAGTTCTGCACAGATTTTATTCATTTGAAGAAATTTGGTAGAGATTCATGCAAGGACGATTTTTGTGAAGTTTGGTTGAAATTGGTCCAGTAGTTTTGGAGAAGAAGATGTTTGAAAATTGTTTACGCACGGACGGACGCACGCACGCACGCACGCACGCACGACGGACACAGGGCCATGACATAAGCCCCGCTGGCCTTCGGCCAGTGGAGCTAATGATCATTCACTCATTGCAGTGCTTTTTGTCAGTACAGGGTTTTTTCTCCTTCTTGGGACGGGTCCGTAAAAAGGACCCGTTCCCAATGCCAAATAGGGTGATTTTTTCCCAAAATCTGGAAAGAAAATTCCCAATGCAAACGTTATTCCTTCTTTTTGAATGACAATTCAATCATTCCCTTTCACATGTTGAGAAAAAAGTATCCAGAGACAATCTGAAAGTCCCTTCAGTTGATTCCATATAGTTGACTATACGCAGGACACAATTTTTGTTGGAGTCTGTGATGAAAATGTTTTCCCAATTTTTGACAAAACAATGCATTTTTCCCAATTTGTCTGGTTTCGGACCCGTTCCCAAAACTACGAGAAAAAACGCTGCAGTATGTGTATCAACCCATTCCCAAATGGCGAAAATCTGGGTGGTCCAATCCAGCGGCGGATCCAGGATTTCTGTTAGGGGGGGTTCGGATATATGCAAATAGGGGGGTTCGTTTTTCTAGTAGAGACTCTATTAAACAATTTTGACTAAGTTTCTGCATGAAAATGAAATAATCATGCTACAGAGGGGGGTTCGTTTGACCCCCCCCCCCCCCCCCCCCCGAACCCCCTCTGGATCCGCCACTGCCAATCTGAAAGATGCTGGATGCAGACAATAAAATGGAGGTTAATTATATTACTATATTTAGCATTTTCTTCTTTTGACTTACCAGTGGCGGATCCAGGATTTCTGAAAGGGGGGTTCGAATTTACAATTAGGGGGGGGGGGGGGGGGGGGTTCGTTTTCCGATTAATATACAATTTTGACTGAATTTCTGCATGAAAAAATTAGGCTTCAGAGGAGGGTTCGTTTGAACCCCCCCGAACCCCCTCTGGATCCGCCACTGCTTACTCGTTCTCTTGAGGAAGCCTTTTCTTCATTGACTCACTATCAAAACCTGGCCCCGGTTTCTCGAAAAAACTTAAGTATAATCTCATGCTCAAATCTGAGCACCATGCTCAAATCGCACAAAATCCATGTGGACTTCAATCGAATACTCTTCAACGCTGGAGAGTATCCCTTTGAAGTTGAGCATGTTCTCATGAGAATATACTTAAGTTTTTTCGAGAAACCGGGGCCTGATCTCTATTGGAAAGGGTAGATCTAAATAATATTATGAATGATATGACTACATTAATATCTTTTCAGACATGCAGAAAACAAACCAAGGTGAATGACCCGACTTCAATTCTGGTGTACAATGGTGGATTACTTTTGGGATAGAAAGTCAGGTGAGGAGTAGGCATTTGCAACAAATTGGCTTCTGCTGCATCATCAAAAAACAGTTTGTAAATTGAACATGTTCTGAATTTCTAGATAACAAAAGAAGAGGAAAATAAAATTCTGATTATTAAAAGGGACAAGTTCTATTTGTTCCTCCAATGTAAGTTTCTGCTCAACACACAAATTGCATGGGTCATTCTAGAATTTTGAGGGCCGAGTCAGTGCAGGCCCTACTAGCTTAGTCGGTAATGTTGGAGTCTGAATCTAGGGGTCGTGAGTTCAAAACCCCGGCAGGCAGCTCAGTTAGTATTCACTCTAACATTTGACAAAAGTCATTTGCCCCTCACCAATTATGGGTGTGAATCATTCATCTATGTGAGAGAGCAGCTGGAGGCTCAGTTTGGATATTGTGGTTGTATTAGTGAGGGAAAAACCAGGAATTCATGGTTAGGTACTCCATCTGCCACAACATGACCATTACAGCAGTTGAAAATGGCGTTAAACCCCAATAAATCTAATCTAAAATCTCAGCACCATGACCAACAAAGTCATATGAACATAATATGATATACACTGCACAGTGTCTTTTTGATTTAATCCTTTCTTAACACTTTACCAGACGGCAAATTTTTTAGATTGGCCCAAATTCAAAGATTTTGCAGATGACAATTTCAAGTGAATGAAATTGTATCTTTTGGTAGAAAACATTATGGAAAATGAAGAAATTGCTTGTGACAGCAATTTCTTTTTCTTTCCTCAATGTTTTCCAAAGCCACTATCTTGTAGGGTGTCAAAAGGTGTCATTGTGTGGTGATGGGTTAAACAAGATCTGAAGTTAATGTCCCTGGTAGAAAAAGTTTGTGAGAACATTGAGAAAAAAGAAGCAATTACTCTTCCCTTTTTTCTCAGTATTTTGTCCTAAAATTTAGTTGTTTGTGAAAGAGTTAAAACCATTTTCAAAAACGTTCAAGCCACCTAGGACTCAGTGCACTGTAGGAAAAGGATTTTTATAGTTCCCTTTTTTAACATGGTATAATGTTTCCAAAAGCAGCAGGAGGATGCTGTATATATACTTTCATTTGTTATTTTGTATCATTGCAGGTTGATCAATGAGGTGTACAGATGAATAAAGATTATGAGTGTAATGATCATTACTAACTGGTGTTTAAAAAGATTTTCAAACTTTGACTTATTGACTTGATTGTGCTATAAATTTGTGGATTATTTTAGGTCCGTACAGTGTTTTTGAGGATATTCAAGTATAAACATTCAAGTAAAACAATTGGGAAAACATTTTGGTAAATGAAGAATTTGTTTGTTACTTTATTCATTTTCCACAATGTTTTCTACCCTGAGAGTTGTACATGTATGTTAAAAATTTCATAACATTGAAAATTTCATCAGCAACTCCTTTCAATTTGGAAAAGCTTAGAATTTTGTCGTTTGGTTATGGGTTAAGCGAGATATTGCACAGAAACCAAAAACATAATGTAACATTGAATTTTATCTTAATAGATGGCGTCCCTCCTAGAAAAGGCTTGGGAAAACATTGAGGCAAAAGAAGAAAATGCTGATAATCAGCACTTTCTCCTTTTGCCTCAATATCTTCAAAGCTATAATACACACAAATTCCATATGAATTTAAACCAATTTTGTCTTCTGCGACAGCTTTTAAGTTCAAAAAGTCTAAATTTTGTTGTTTGGGAAAGGGCTAAAAAGCTAAAAGTTACCAGCTAAAATGTCATTCCTGTTAATGAAAATTGAATGAATTTTTAATATTTTATTTGATTTGTTCTTGTTATTCTATTGACCTGCATTTGGTAAACACATTAACTCTCTCCCAAACAAAACCTGGTTTTGAAATGCCTGATAGAAATTGCTAAGGAAATATTAAGACAAAAGAAAAAAATGCTGATAACTGCAATTTTCTCTTTTTTAACCCAATATTTATTATTCTATAGTGTACATGAATCCTGTTTTTATGAGCATTCGTTTTACACCTGCGACACATTTCCTATTGGACCACCAGTAGAATTTGAGTTTTGGAAAGGATTGAATCAAAGTTTTTAAGGTATACCACCCTAATGAGATTCATGTGACGTCGGAATAATTCGTGCGACATCACTTAACATTCGTTATGTATCCGAACCTATTCGGGCGACGTCGAAAACATTTGGCGGCGGAACGTTCCATCGCCGAATGTTTCCGATGTCGCCGGAATAATTCCGATGTCGCGCCGGAATAATTCCGATGTCGCGTCAGTCTCATTCCGGGCGAACCACCTTAAATTTCTTACACTCAATCAGTGCGGAGATTTGAGTTTTAGGACCGTCCACGGTCTTTTATCTGTCCTCTTTTTCCAAGCCGTATTCCAGTCCATGAGCAAATGTTCCTTCCAAAATATAGCATCATTCAAAGCACACAATGTACATTGTAAAACCATTTTCCGATTTGGTTTCAAATGACGTCCATTATTGAAAGGGTATGTGAAGACGTTATGACAAAAAAAGAAAATGCTGATAAAAATCCCCTTTTGCCTCAATATTTTCCTTGTTATATTTTAAACAAATCTTATTTTCAATAAATAGCGTTTTGTCGTCTGCAACAGCTGTCAAATTGGAACAGTAAATATTTTTTGCGTTTGGGAAAGAGTGAAAGACGTTACAGACCATACTGGTAAGCAGCTTGAATTACTGTCCGTGGAAGGCAATGCTGAAAACCATTGAGGTGAAGAGCGAAATGATAGTGCAGGTGTACTTCTCCATGCCTCTTCACTCCCCGAAGGCCTTTCATTTCTATATAATTTTTGCATATAGTCGTTGCGATGCGAAGTTGCGAACCTTCGAAAATCATGGACATGGTGGGAGAAAATGTTGAAATCAGCAGGATGTTTAACCCTTTCCCAAACAACACAATCTTAAAGTTGTTTAATTCAAAATCTGCTACAAAAGACAAAATGGATGTTACTAAAAATAGGATTTGTGTAAAATATGGCACAGAAAATATTGAGACAAAAGGAGAAACTGCTGGTTATCAGTGGTTATCAGCAGTTTCTTCTTTTGTTTCAATGTTTTCCCAAGAGTTTTCTATTACGCACATCAAAACCAGGTCTTGTTTGGGAAAGGGTTAACCGATGTGAACCTTCAAAAATCATAGACATGGCGGTAACTACCATAATCTGCCCGCCTGTTAGCACTATGTACCTTTATGTACAGCTAACCCAATGTTCAACCCATTCCAAAACGACCAAAAGTTAAACCAGATTTCCATTTGAACTACACATTTTGAACTGGTGTTGATAAGGAGTTACGGTAATTTGTGTCGATATTGCACAAAACATTAGGCAAAATCATGAAATGCTGGAAATCAACACGTTTCCTATGTTCTTTCAATTTGGAACGTAAAGCCAGGTCTTGTTTGGATAATCTACATGGTCCTTATTTGAAAAGGCGCAAAACATTCATTTTAGACCAGTCAAAGTTGGGATCTACTTTAAACGAATCGGTGTAGGAATGTGACTTAATTAGACAGATCTCGTTTTCAGGAAAAGGTTTCGGCCTTGTCTTTGAGAAAAGAGATAGATCTAGAGATTTATGTTTGCTTCGTCCGTATTTAGGCTTTGCCTACTTTCATATTAGCTATAGACTAACCGTAACACGTGGACAGAGACTGGCAACATATTTCCTTGTAAATAACTTTGTCGGACAAACCTACCCCATTGCCCGGACCAACTTACCCCGGCATCGAGTCAAGTTGGTCCAGTTGACAATGTCTCGAAAACCGGCTTTGTATAGTCTAGCCCTTATCGATATCGCCATATTAAATTTTGTATTTTCAATTATAACACTCTACCGTAAAATTCATATATAGCGAAAGAAGAACTGCATCGGGTTTTATTTGGCCATTATAACACTCCACCGTAAAATCCATATATAGCGAAAGAAGAACTGCAGCGGATTTTATTTGACCAATAAGGACTCTATGTAATTATGCTTTGTGTATGCGCCAAAACGTCACGTAGCGTCAAGGTAACGTCAAATGACGTCATCAATGACGTCACTTAACCGGCAATGCGTTTCTTACGCCGAAAACTAGATCATGACAGAATTTCCACAAAATAACACATTTAAATGTGCGTTTTGTTATTTAGAGTGTTATAATGGAGATAATAACAGGTTAAGAGGTCTTTATTTGCCAAATAAAAACCTCTGTGCTCTGAACTACATGTTTTAAGTCAAATACCTCGGCGCGGAGCGCCTCGGTTTTTACCTACACATGTAGTCCGTCGCACATCGGGTTTTATTTGGCAAATAAAGACCTCTAAACCTGTTATTATTTCATAAATAATGACTCTATGTAATTATGCTTTGTGTATGCGCCAAGACGTCACGTAACGTCAAGGCAACGTCAAATGACGTCATCAATGACGTCACTTGACCGCCAATGCGTTTCCTACGCCGAAAACTAGTTCATGACAGAATTTCCACAAAATAACACATTTCGAACGTGGGTTTTGTTATTTTGAGTGTTATAATGGAGATAATAACAAGTTAAACGGTCTTAATATTGCGCAATAAAAACCTCTGTGCTCTGGACTCGGTCTTTACCTACACATGTAGTCCGTCGCACATCGGGTTTTATTTGCACAATAAAGACCGCTAAACTTGTTATTATTTATGAAATAATAACAGGTTTAGAGGTCTTTATTTGCCAAATAAAACCCGATGTGCGACGGACTACATGTGTAGGTAAAAACCGAGGCGCTCCGCGCCGAGGTAATTGCCTTAACATGTAGTTCAGAGCACAGAGGTTTTTATTTGGCAAATAAAGACCTCTAAACCTGTTATTATCTCCATTATAACACTCTAAATAACAAAACGCACATTTAAATGTGTTATTTTGTGGAAATTCTGTCATGATCTAGTTTTCGGCGTAGGAAACGCATTGCCGTTTAAGTGACGTCATTGATGACGTCATTTGACGTTACCTTGACGCTACGTGACGTTTTGGCGCATACACAAAGCATAATTACATAGAGTCTTTATTGGTCAAATAAAACCCGCTGCAGTTCTTCTTTCGCTATATATGGATTTTACGGTGGAGTGTTATAATTCATAAACAAAAAAAGTTGCGCCCAAAGCCATCAGGGAACTGGTTCCGTGCTTCTCCTCTATCAAAACTGGACATTAATGTACAATTCCGTATATACATTGGTTTACTTTGGATCTTTGCTTTTGGAAAACCTCGGACGATTCTTTTAAAAAAACTTTGGAGCCCAACATACTTCAAGATCAGCCTGCGTATACACGCAGTCTGATCCAGAACCACGCCGTTCTCCAATAGCTTCTTTATGGACCTGTAGCAACCATGAGGCAGCATAATGGTTATCAGTTAGACTGCACCTAGACATAGACTGATCTTGAAACACAACTCTCTCAATTGGACGTTTTTCCAGATCCCGGCTCATATAATTTGTGTATTGGCTTATAAATACGCCCTCTCCACTTGTTGTTCTTGTTGTTGGTCTGTTCACATTAGTTCCCCCCTGTGTTGGAGAACCTCCTCCTGGAAAAAAATTTATGTCGTTATGTCACTTTATAATCACACTGAGCAGTTGAATGGTTACCGGTATATGTTATACATTCCAGTCTGTGTTATACACAATTTTATATAAATGAGATGTCAATCATTAAGTCTAAAGATTTACGCAAATTTTTAAGAGTCAGTGTAGCATAACGTTAAGTATAGGCCTACAGGGGTGACCGGTATTAAATGAACCACTTCGATTTACTCTTGCGTGAATGTCGATTTCACGTCTTTGATTTAAATATTCGATGCGGAAAAGTTGATGTATTCATCGGTGAAAATTTCGAGAGGTTTTGCCTTGCGTAGCTATTTTTGTGCTAAGAAATTTATAAAGTCTGTATCTCTATTAGGGCATAGGATATACAGGTTAAAGGTATCATGCACCGAATCGCATCTAGTTTCTTCAAATATAGTTCAAGCGAGAGCAATCATTTTATATGTTTGAAGAAAGCATGGGATTTGGTGCGGAGAGAGTAACAACCGGGAATGGCCCTCTCAGACTCAAAGACGCGTACGGTGCACTTTATCTCGCCAAAATACTTAGAGTATTAGCTGAGAAATTACACAACACATACTTGAAACATATGTTTTTAGTGTGTGTGAACGCTTCCCTAAAGTTACCCACCGTGTTTAAGCCCAGCAACGGCTCATTAAAATAGGAACTCATTGAACATTGATTTAGATCAACGATAAAAAAATATTTGTATGAAAGGCTTACGAACTGAGAATGAAAGGCAGAGCCAGAGGCGAAATTTGAAAAGTGCCAGTAATTCCTAAACTGTGATACATTTCCATTTTAAATACAAATATAAGCATTTTGTATGGTTTAGAATTTTGAATTTGTGCATACTTATGGAAATATTTGACAAAAATGTTCTAGATTACCTCCCTTGCATATGAATATAGAGTAAAATAATATTGTAAATTATTTTCTTCTCGAAGCATAATCTTGAAATCCGGCATGGTGAATCAACTTATGTGAAGTGTATTTGCAAGTGTGTGTAATTTGATGCATTTCGTATGGCTGGAAATTGGTGTTTTCATTCTCAGTTCGTAAACCACGACCAGAGTGGCAGAGTCCAGACTATATAGTCTTAATATTTCAATGTCACACAACGGCCAGCGTAATGTCAGTGATCATAACATCTCAGCTGACGTTGATTTTCAGCCTGAACGGACTAGGAAGTTCCGAGTTTTCTGCCTCTGAAATTGTCAAAGGTGTAGTTCTCAACTTTTATTTTCACTCCAACAGCCACAAAAAGGCCTATGGATGAATCAATAAAAATTGCATCAACGTTTTTTTTACCATAACATCTCGAAAAACTTACCCTTTTTAAGCTTGATCGGACAATATATTCTAAATTAGCCTCTCCCCATAATCGTTTTAGTCCGTACCCACAGAACACTTCCGGTGGCAAACAATGGGTAAATGGGAAATTAACATTGTATTACATCTATTGGGAATCGCAATGGTTTTAAACTGCATCGTTTATCAATGCAAGAATCGGAAGATAGATGACGGAAGTAAAGATAATATTCACCTTTTCTGATTTCCAGAAGATCAACGCCAGCGCAGAGCATGGATAAAGGCAGAGAACAGGGATGAGTCAGTTGGAGAAATGACAATTTATAAATAAAATAACCTACGGGCGAGACTGTTGAACCGGTTTTTGTGTTGTCATCACACGATTTGGAGCGACCGTCTCTTTCAGAAGTATTCGCACAACAGTTATGCTACATACCAATTCGCTGTTTAGCCTGTAAGATGATCATTGTATTGGATTCACAGTCAACCGTTCCCCGTTTAATAATTTCGCATTTTGCCTCTAAGGGGGGGGGGCTTTATTTGATAAAAAAAATCCTACACTATTATGGTGACCATAAGATATGGAATGATTTCGATGTTCAGCATGATTGAATCAGTAGGCTAAGTCTTTCAGGGGTATCTGCTCCTGAATTTCCTGAAATTGCCGTGAGACAAGATTTTCTGCCCAATAGCGACAAATATTGACCAAGCACGACAAAACTTTCACACAAAGTTGGTGAACATAAGGTCTTGCTTGGCAGTAAATTTCAGCTTGATCAGAATCACACATATTGAGTCATTTGACAAAAATGCAGTTCTTTACTTTGTTTTCAGTTAACAGCCATTAGCAAAGATTGACCGATCAAGACAAAACTTGAATTAAATGCTGAGGACAATAACATCTTGCTTAAATAGCGTACTTTTCAGTTTGATCATAGCATAACTTTGTGTGTTATGTGCCCTTGAATTTGACAAAATTGCTGATTACAACCTTGTTTTTAATCGAGTGTTAACGTTTTCTATGGCCTTGTCACATCTAATACGAGATGCCGCGTAAAGTAGCCTAGGCCTAAGCTATAGGCTATGTCATACATATAGGCCTACGTTTTTCTTCTTCCCGTATCTGGCCTGCTTCAATATTTTGAAGATTCTGCCAGGTTTTATGAGCACGTTTTTGACGAGCGGGTTTCCTAATGCGCCCCTTTTCGATTGTTTTCATATTGTTTAGCAAGGCTGACTTCGATTGGCACTATAGCTCGCGAGAACGGGAACCATCATTGGGAACAAGCGCTGTTCTGTCTACTGAATTCCTCCCCGTTCTGAGTCAGCCAATCAAAATCTTTGTTTACCTCGACACTGATTGGTTCGCTGTTATCCGAGGTGTTCCGAATGACGTAATTGCCCGGATGGCCGGACCACACTTTTTCCGGTGGTCGAACTATAGCTCGGACCATTGCAGTTCGATTGGAGCTATAGCTGCGGAAATGACGTCAATAGCTCGAACTATCGGTGTTCGGTTGGAGCTATCTTCGAGCCACTGTCGAGCTATCGCGTGACTCGAAGTCGGCCCAAGTGTTGGTCAGTCGGTCGTTCTGATGGTCGGTAATAATAATACCCATAATATTATAATATTATACATGTATAATCAAATGAATCTGGTCTGTGGACATTGCGTCAAAGACGTGGGGTGTCTCAGTGAACAAATATCAATTAGGAAATTAAAGGGAAAGAAATCTGAAGATGAGTCGCATAGGTCTTGATGGAAGCCTTGAAGCATATATAGTTTTACTTAAAAACATATGCCTATTTTTAAAACAATTAGATTTACGTAGCAATCTTGTCTAGGCCTATAGGTCTATATGATAGAGTTCATTTTGGTGTTATGTTCCTCTTTAATTGTTATTCATTCTAGGAAAGTAGTTTCTTAAAGATGTAGAACAGAACTCAAAAAAAAAAATTCCTTTAGCAACAGAGTTATCAACTTATGGAATAGCTTATCAGAAAATATTGTTGCAGCCCCTTCAATAAATTCATTCAAGCAAAGGCTTAACAAAGATTGGCACCCAAGAAACAAGTTTATAGCGGACTGTTACAGATAATCCCAATATAGGGAATACAGTACTACATACTAGTAATCAAAGTTATGTTGCTGTCTTTTCTTTTTCTGCAACAACAGTAAGAGAAAATACAGTAAACAAACAGTGGTGAATATTATTAACCACATTTAGTCAGTGTAATGTGGACAAGGCGATATGTAAATAAAAATTTTTTAAACCAATTTTGTAATAAAATATTACATGTTGTACATAACCATTTTTCTAAGTAACAAAATATGAATTTAGGCAATAACTTTTTGTATTCCAATAACTTTTTCATACAAAATGTTGCTTATTCATATTACATGTATATAAAACAAACTATCAGTGTAGTAACACTGATGATATGTACTGTAAGAGAAAGTTGTTCCAATAATCAATTTTCTCATCATGCAACAACTTTTTCATATATCAACAATTTTTTTTATACAAATACTGCTTGTAGATCTATGTCAATCTATGATATACACAGCCTATTATCAGTGCAGTAACACTGATGACATGCACAGATAGAGATAACAATGTCATATCTACATTAATCGGTTTTCCTTACAAACAGTTAGGTCAAATCTATTAGTCCAATTAACTGACAAGTAATTAATAGAATAGATGTTGGACTTCGTAACGTAATGACAAACGTACAATTATTCTGACAACGACCAACGATGTGAGGAACCGTGAAACAACAAGTCGGGGAAAACACACGACAACGGGCCACAAGAAGCTGAATGAAGCTTATATGCAACCGCATAGGCCTCGAACACTATATGAACTATATTATGAACTTATCCAGTAAGCTTTTCGCAAATGGATACATCAAAGTGGCGCGTTATGAGTTTTGACCGGTATGCCTATATTCAATTCAAGTCTGTATCTATAGAGATTCTAATCCCATGAATCACGGCGGGTAACCCATGTGACTTTTGGGAAGCGTTAACACCGAAAAAATCGCCCGCTTCAAGGCAGGGCCTATTTTTGTTCAATTTAGTTCAGCTAATACTCAACGGATTCTGATGACATAAAGTGCACGGAACGCGCTTTTGACAAGGTCATTCTCGGCTCTAACTCGCTCTGCTCCAAGTGCAGTGGTTTCTTCAAACATTCGAGCCAAAGTATTTGTAAGTGCAAAACGAAAGTGGGAAGCGTTCACATGCACTGAAGAAAACTTTCGCTTGAATGTTTGAAGAAACCACGGGATTCGGAGCAGAGAGAGTTACAAACGGGAAAAGCCCTCTCAAATGCGCGTTCCGTGCACTTTATCTCGTCAAAATCAACAGAGTAGGCCTATATGCTGAGAAATTAAACAAAACATACATTGAAGCGGACGATTTTTTTCGGTGTTAACGCTTCCCAAAAGTCACGTGGGTTATCCACCGTGTGAATGGTACGAAAAATGTTTGGGCGATAGACCTGCAGCTAGAGACAACAACAACACGTTTCCGGTTCCTGTTTTGTGTGGCACTTTTTGTTTAGAATCTTTTATTTTAATTTTCATTGGTAGTCTTTGATTAATGAATGTATTGACCTATGACCCAATTTTGCAGTAAAATATTTTCCTCAGTACAGTTTACATAATCCAATTTACAACATATTTCAGAGTCAGACGCATTCTGTAAATCATTGAAAACTTAGGGATAAAAAGGGGGAAAGGGGGGGGGGGGGGTTAGTTGGTTACTGTGATGCAGTGACGAATAATAAGCTAAGCTGCCCAGCAAGCAAAGATACTGGCCATGTGGATGTGTTTGTTGGCACTCATAAAAAGAACGTAAAGACAACTTATCTAAAGCTGCGTGCGGTTTAGGCCAAAAATGGTCTTCCGGAAGAAGAAGACCTTAAATTCTGTTCGTTTTAACTCTTCTGAAAGCAGAAGAGTCACGTGACAAGCACTTCCGACTAAATCGAACGGCCCTCTTCTATTTCTGGAAGCTCTTCTAGCTCTTCTATTTTTGAGCAGAAGACGGAAGACGGAAGAGGTCACGTGGTCGGCAACATGAGAGCGTCTTTAGTTACAAAGTATAGATTTTCTCAAATACTGAAAATAGCTTGTTTACAGCTAGTTTGTATTAATTTTGGGATCAAAACGAGAACAAATCTTGTGTTTTTGAAAAAGAAGTGCCTTTATCAGTACAACAGGAATGGTACCCAGTCTACCGAATTGGAGCTGGCCATTCTAATTTCCTCCTTTTTGAAGAGCTTTTTGATAGAAAAGCCACTTCCGTTTTCAAGACATGTTCGATTTATTTTCAGTCTACCGACTTCTACGCGTCTTTTATCACGTGACCAAACATCTTCTATGACGTGGTCTTCCGGAAGAAGAAGAGCTCTGCCAAATCGCACCGGCCTTAATAGAATCAGTCAGCATGACGTCATAGCCTCACTTTCATTTTTTTCATCGAGGGTACTTCCTCGTTCTTTATCATTACGGTATACCATTTTTGAGACAGAATATTTCGAAAATCCATCGTTAAAATTCATAAACAAAACTCTTTCGATAAGAATGTGATTTAAACTTTCTAACTACCAACGCATTTTTAATAATCAGGCTTAGTCGTCGAGATTATTAATGCTGAAAGTTGGTTATGCTTTAACGAAAAATACCGAAGCTTTCACCTCCACCGAATGAGTGCAGGTCCGCACTTTATGACTGACGACGTTTTTGATTGGCTGAAGGGATTGTGCCGACTGAATCAATGACTGGGGTTTTTTCCCTTAAGAAAGTGACTCTGGTTTCCAGCGTCTTCCCCTCCAGAAATAATGCACTTTTTTCCCCAAAAAACAAATTTTCACCTAGACAAATTTACAAAAATCACATTAAAACCCAAATAAAATAACAAGGAAATCTGTTCCACAATTTCTGCAGCTTAACAAACTAGCCCTGCTTGTTCTCAATCCTACTGTAGTAGGTATAAGAGGGATTTAGCTTATCAAATGTACTTTTTCTTTGTTATACAATTTTCCCCAAAACTAGGATGCCGTATGTGATTTTTCCCCTTTCTACCAGGCGGCAGCGTCCTGTGTCTCCCCCCAATCCTAGAAAAAAGCCCTGAATGAGATTTCAGAATTCGAAGAGACCGCAACCCATGCCCTGGTTGTTGTATAGGCCTTTGCCCCAAGACTTCACGTTTCATCCACTCTCACTGACTCTCATAGCAGTTTTAGGTCACACTCCTATTTTATAAATGTATCACAGGGGATTGGAGAAAAAAAAAATTGATGGCCAAAGTAGATCTAGATGAGATATTAAAGAAATACAGACATTAGAGATTGACGACTTAGGGAATGGCCAGCCACTCATTTTTCAACGGCCTGCAGTGAATTTTTTTCCTAAAAAAACGGTCGTTATTGGGCCCCTTTCCCCTCTCTGGGGAATATACTTTTTTCCCCCATTTCAGATAAATTTTCCCCTCCTGGAACTAAAATTTTAGTTGCAAAGAAAAATCCAAATCACATTTAGATTCTAGGCATCTCTAACAGTTCTAACGGTTGTTTGAATGTCCCATTATGATATACAAGCAGATTAAATGCATATAACACTGTATTTGAGAGTTTAAGTATGTATTGAAATTTCCCCTTTTGGGGCGTTCACGCGCAAATTTTCCCCACCTATGGGCCCTGACCACCTTCCCCCAAAATTAAAAATAAACACTGGGCCTGTTTGACTTGTCACCTAGCCTACTTTTTAAATACAAGCGGCCTGTTGCAGATTGTCAGATTTTTCTTTCCTGAGTATCATCTGCATAGATAACTCTTTCCCAAAGGACACAGTTACACAATTTAATACAGTTCCATTTAGAAATCTACTACAGACGAAATATAAAAAATGTGTTGATACAGATGTGATTTGTGTACTGGTGCAGAAAATAATGAGACAAAAGAAGAAAATGCTCATTATCAGCATTAGCTTCTTTTTCCCATTTGCCTCAATGTGTATCCAAGCTTAATGAGGTCAAAAGCAGGTCCTATTTAGGGATGGGTTAACCCTTTCCCAAACAAGACCTGGTTTTGACGTCCCTGGTGGAAGAGGCTTGGGAAAACATTGAGACAAAAACAAAAGAAGAAACTGCTGATAACCAGCAGTTTCTCCTTTTGTCTTAGTATTTTCTGTGCCATATTTTACACAAATCCCATCTTTAATAACATCCATTTTGTCATTTGTGGCAGTTTTTGAAGTGGATTACCCTAAAATTTTGACGTTTGGGAAAGGGTTAAGGTATTTCAAGTATCATGTCTGTTTCAATTTCAGTTAACCCCAAGGTGTGCTACCTCTTCCTCTGAAATGAAGAGCTTACTTCTCCTGATTGCTGTGTTTGTAACCCTTGTGTGCTTTTGTTGTGCTGACACCAAAGATGACAAAGTGAAGAAACTGCAGATTGGAATTAAGAAAAGGGTAGAAGACTGTACGATGAAATCTAGGAAAGGCGATACTCTTCATATGCAATATAGAGTAAGTGAAATGTGTGCAGTCATAGCAACAGATATCATCAATTTTTGTTCATCAATAGGATACAGGCATGAAGTTGTTTATCAAGCTCATCATGAGTTGTATTAATGACTGCCAATGAAATGGGCGGTGTTTCTCTAAAATGTGTTGGATACCTGGTAAATTGGGAAAAGTTCGTTGTTTTCTTTGATGTAGTAGCGTTCTCCCCTGCCCAATAAGCTGTATCGGCCCCACTACAGCTTCATGTAAATCAGTATAATGCCACTACAACTTCAAAAGAACCCCTACAGCTTAATTTCTTCAAAATTATCATACATTTAGAGGCATTTTGTGCAATTATCAGTGTGTCCACTGAAAATTTTGACTGGGGGTTTTTGTACCTCTTGGTGGTTGAAGTTGGGGGTACAAAAAATAAATTGGGGGTACAAGAAAATTAACATTAAATCTTAACAGTTCTTCCATTTCAATCAAGGTCTTGTTTGGGAAAGGGTTGAGGCATTTTGTTCAGCATCTTTTCTTTGAATTACAAATCAATCAAATTTGAAAACTTAAGGATTGGAAGGTTTTCAGACGCCAACCATGAATCAGTTTCCGTTTTCAGCTGAGACTCTAATAAATATCTGCAATATTCCCTTTTCTCTGTCCGAACGAAGCCAGTTTAACTGGCAGAGCCATGAACTTTGTTTTTTGATTCAACAGTGGATGATGGTCCAGACTGTGTTTTTTCGTCGTCGTTCCCCCCTTTTTATGTAGACTTTCTGATTAAGTTCATTTGAAATGATGGCGCACCTCTGGTATACCGGGCGCTTATTAAATGTTGTGCTATATTTTGGGCTAATTAATGATGGGGGACTGCCGTCCCCACACCCCCCTGCTCTTTTTTCTTTTGACATGAATTGTGATTTTTATCTCAAACCCTAACCCAAACCATGTAAAATAGGATTGGGCAGAATTTGCGCCCGGTAAACCAGAGACTACCCGAAATTAAAGACCGATCAAAATAAAAAATTCCAGTCTGTTTAGTAGATGCCATGATCATGCAGACGCTCGCAATGATACAGCTTTTTGGTTGAGTAAATCCCAAAAACGCAGCGTCTTGGCCTACCACAATTAGCAACAACAGCCTCGATAGCCGAGTGGTGAGAGCACTCGACTTGTAACCTGGAGGACCCGGGTTCGAGTCCCACCCGGGGAGGTGTGTCCTTGGGCAAGACACTTAATTGTCAATGCCCCAGTCTACCCAGCTGTATAAATGGGTAGCAGTGAGATACTTGTAAACAAGGTTCCCACTGCCTCTCTTCTCGAAGGTGTTACTGTAGATGCATTTGTAAATATGGTGGTGGGTTGATGTATCTGCAGTAACAGTGATAGGATTCATATCGGTGTAGGGTCTTATATGTATGTAGTGTAGGGTTTAATATGTTGTTCCTAGAAATGTCTAGGGTTCGTCATTACTGGCGGTTAAGAATAAAGAATAGAATTAGCGGAAAAAATAGAGGGATCAAAATGACCGAATTTGGCAGTTTCGGTTTTATTACTTGCAGTGTTTATTTTTAATTTTGGGGGAAGGCGGTCAGGGCCCATAGGTGGTGGAAAATTTTCGCGTGAACGCCCAAAAAGGGGAAATTTCAATACATGCTTATACTCTCAAATACAGTGTTAAAAATGCATTTAACTTGCTTGTATATCATAATGGGACATTCAAACAACCATTAGAACTGTTAGAGATGCCAAGAATCTAACTATGATTTGGATTTTTCTTTGCAAGAAAAAATCTAGTTGAAGGAGGGGAAAATTTTCTCTAAAATGGGGGAAAAAAGTATATTCCTCAGAGACTGAGAGGGGAAAGGGGCCCAATAACGACCGTTTTTTTAAGAAAAAAAATCACTGACTTGGCTATAAAAAAACTTGTTTTTATGCCCCCGATAGGGAGGCATCATAAATTTGACTTGTCCGTCTGTCCGTCATTCCGTCCAAAAACTTTAACATTGGCCATAACTTCCTTATTACTTAACATATTCGCTTCATACTTTACCACAACATTCCTTGGTACATTACCTTTCTGTAGGCACATACTTTGCTGACCTTGACCCCTGGATGACCTTGACCTTATGACGATCAAAGCGGTGTCGGGGCATTGTCATCTTACAGTGACAGCTCTTGTTTCTTTCGTAAATGTAATCTTATTTTTATACATGATGCAGGTTCTTTTAGCGTACGATCTTAGACGTTTTTGGTGAGAAAGTAGTACGTGATTTTTGTTCAAATTACGTGATTCACGTACATTTCTACGTGATCGGACACCCTGATTATAATTAAGATAATTGTGTATAAAAAACAAAAATGAGCAATTTCTTCTTTTCCCAATATGTTTTTATTCACAATTACTTGTTAAATGAGACCTCGGCCATGGCGCAGTTGGTAGCGCATCTGCCTCTCATTTGAGAGGTCCCTGGTTTGATACCAGCCACGGCAAATACCCTTACTGACAAAAATGTCACCCATCAATGGTTTGATATCATGAACCTATGTAGGGAAGCAGCTGGAGGCTCGGTAAGGGTGTTGTGGTAGCATTGGTATGAGAAATGACAGGAATCCATGGTTAGGTGCTCCAGCTGCCGCGATATGACCTTAGCACTTGAAAGCAGGGTAAAACCCCAATAAACCAAACCAAACTTGTTAAAATACTATGCATTTCAAGGTTTACAATACATTATATAAATGCCACTACAGCTTCAATTCTATCTGTGGAGAACCCTGTGTAGGGAATTATATTTATTGATAATTTAAACACATTCCGTATATTTACTTTAAATTGAAATTCACCACTCTATTGATATATATTTCTATTTCTATTCTTTTCATGTAAGGGCACTCTACATAAAACTGGTGAAGAATTTGACAGCTCCTACAGCAGGAACCAACCATTTGTGTTCACACTCGGTACTGGACAAGTTATCAAAGGATGGGACCAAGGACTGCTAGGGTAATAAGATATTTATACAAAAGCCTTGCATAATTATAAAAGTCGTAAGTTATTTGCCCATTCCCACACTTTGACGTTTTTGACGCCCTCAAGATAAATGTTTTGGAAAACAGTGGAAAATGAAGAAAATGCTTGTGTCAAATAATTTTACCCCCGCAAACGAAGTTTGGAGGGGGTATACTGGAATCAGCCTGTCGGTCCAGTGGTTGGATGGTTGGTTGGTTGGTTGGATGGTTGGTCTGTCTCCAAAACTTTGTCCGGACAACTCCTCCTACACTTGTGGATCGATTTAGTTCATACTTGGCACAAGTGTTCATTGTGACCTGTAGATGTGCAAGACGCAAATTTCAAGGAAATCGGACCGATACTTTTTGTGTTATGGCCCCTGATTTGACCCAAAAATGCTTGTCCGGACAATCTCTCCTACAGTTACTGTCCGATTTGCTTCATACTTGGCACAGGTGTGCATTAGGACCTGTACATGTGCAAAATGCAAATTTCACGAAAATCCGACCGATACTTTTTGAGTTATGGCCCCTGATTTGACCCAAAAATGCTTGTCCGGACAACTCCTCCTACAGTTACTGTCCGATTTGCTTCATACTTGGCACAGGTGTGCATTAGGACCTGTAGATGTGCAAGACGCAAATTTCACGAAAATCCGACCATTACTTTCTGAGTTATGGCCCCTGATTTGACCCAAAAATGCTTGTCCGGACAACTCCTCCTACAGTTACTGTCCGATTTGCTTCATACTTGGCACAGGTGTGCATTAGGACCTGTAGATGTGCAAGACGCAAATTTCACGAAAATCCGACCATTACTTTCTGAGTTATGGCCCCTGATTTGGCCCAAAAATGCTTGTCCGGACAACTCCTCCTACAGTTACTGTCCGATTTGCTTCATACTTGGCACAGGTGTGCATTAGGACCTGTAGATGTGCAAGACGCAAATTTCAAGAAAATCCGACCATTACTTTCTGAGTTATGGCCCCTAATTTGACCAAATTTCAAGAAAATCGGATTGACAATATCTGACTTATGGCTCTTGATTCAACAAAAATGCTTGACCGAACAAAAGTGGTGGCGGGGGTATTTTGTATCACCTTCAGTGATAGATTTCTGGTTTCTTCATTTTCTAACATATGCTACACAGAAGGACAAAAATGTACAATTTCATACACTTACAATTGCTATTTGCACGATCTTTGAACTTTAAACAGTTTTGCTGATTAGGAAAGTATGAGCAAAGTAGCATAATAGTGTTACATGTTTTATTTGTGGCTCTTTTTGACAATTTTGTTTTACAGGATTCATTTATAATTACATGTACAATGACTTTCATTCTGAGTATGTCTGTTTTATGGCCCTGTGTGGAAAGATCGGGGCTTATTGTATTACCCGTGTCTGCCCGTCTGTCTATCTGTCCAAAAACTTAACATTGGCCTTTTCTCCATAAGTCAGGGTTGCCATGTGTCAGGGAAATGTCAGGGAAATTTAGAAATTTTCAAGGTCAGGGAATTGTCAAGGAATTTTGTGAACTGTCAGGGAAATTTGAAAATACAGGCAAATGTCAGGGAAATGTCAGGGAATTTTGAAAAAATAAGATGCATTGACATATAATCAATGATTTCAAGGTCGCTTTTTAAAACTGTCTCAAAATATGGCGAGTTGACGTAAATTACTGCGCAGAAACATGTAAGGGAATTTTCCACTTTTGTCAGGGAATTTCATTTCTTTTGACTAGTGGCAACCCTGAAAGTAATCCATTTTGGGAGCATAAGTGTTTCACAAACACATCTGTTTTCACAACATTTTAATGACATGTTTTTCAGAATGTGTGAGAATGAAGAGAGAAAGTTGGTAGTGCCTCCAGATATGGCTTATGGTGCTAGGGGAGCCCCACCTAAAATACCTGGTATGTACCTGTATGTGGAAATATGGATAGACTAGTCAAACAATTAATCCTTTTGACATCCCTAATAGAAAAGGTTTGGGGAAAACATTGAAACAAAAGAAGAAACTACTGATAAACAGCAGTTTCTCCTATTGTCTCAATATTTTCTGTGCCATATTTTACACAAATCCTATCTTTGATGACATCCATTTTGTCTTTTATGGCAGTTTTTGAAGTGGGAAAGGGTTAAAATGAATTTTGCGTTATCGGTTTCTAAAACGACTAAATCAAAATCAAACACAATGGTGATGCAAATGACAAGATCTCAGAATGAAAAGTTATTATGATATGGTAGGAAATATGAAAGAAAAGTGAGAAAACAGCTACCATGAAAGTGAGGAAAAAAGCCATTAAGTCACTAGAAATCTGTCAGATAACACATTGTAACTTCAAACTGATCTTTTGTTCTATCTCTTGTGTAAAGAAATACAGATTTGATTATCTTTATTGACAAATCTTCCGAATTTTTCAAAATTAATGTGTGAAATTAATCAATTATTTTATCAAATAATGGCAATGAAATTTGTGCTTAAAATAGACTGGGTTTACCGTTCTGTTTTGATAAACAGTCAGTGTTGTTATAAAATCTCGTAACTACAGCTTGATTCAAGCCGTAGTTACGAGATTTTATAACAACACCCACGACATACAACTGTTTGTCCAAAATTACGTCACTGTTTACTAGATAAAATAATTCCTTATTATCACGAAGTCTAAGAGACTGGTTGTCCTAGAGTGTGACTCATTTTGTTTTCTTGATTTCAGCCAATGCTGCCTTGGTATTTGAAGTGAAACTGGACAAGATAGAGAGACATGGCGATCTTTGATGGAGAGATTATTGGTAGTCATTTCATGTATCATACAGAAATAGCATTGTGTTGTGTCGTCATGCATTATATGTTCATTTTGCCGGGATACGTTTTTACTGGTCTTTACTAGATGTAGATAAAACTACTTTGAGTCATGAAAAATATCGTAGAGCAGGCAAGGGTATAAGAAAACGAATTAGTTAATCTACATAAATATGAACTTAATTTAGTTAAGAATGTTAAGTGAAGACAATGCTGATAAATTTTATTCTTTTCCCCATTATGTACCAGTGTAACCGGTATTCAAAATATACAGTTATATTATCAATGTTGGGTATATTTAAAAATATTGAATTATTATTTTACTGCAAAAAGTGACAATATTGATTTAATGTTAACATTTATAATGCTCACTCCAAAAACTCAGAAACTTTAGGCAGGCAGCGTAGACAAGAGCAGGCTGTCTATACATTGCTCTTTACCACTTATTTTGATTCATCAAGGTTGAAAGGTCTTTAACCCTAGTCATGCTTACATTTATCAAGTTTCAGACAAAATACTAATTTAAGAGACATTTCAAGATTAGCTCAAGTTTTTATGCCCCCGATAGGGAGGCATCATAAATTTGACTTGTCCGTCCGTCCGTCTGTCCGTCTGTCCGTCCGTCCGTCTGTCCGTCATTCCATCCAAAAACTTTAACATTGGCCATAACTTCCTTATTACTTAACATATTCGCTTCATACTTTACCACAACATTCCTTGGTACATTACCTTTCTGTAGGCACATACTTTGGTGACCTTGACCCCTGGATGACATTGACCTTGAACATAGATTGGCCATAATTTAAAATCAAAGTGGTGTCGGGGGCATTGTCATCTTACAGTGACAGCTCTTCTTGCCACATAGTGTAGTAGAAAGCAGGCAGTATAGGCTAAGATCAAACTTCATGTCTGTGCAGGCTGATCTTAGTCTATATTGCCTGCCAAAGCTTTGGTCACTACAGTAAATTGATGTGAAAGGCATGAAAAGGGTTTCTAATGTACATATAGAATTTAAACAAGAACTGCTTTGTATTTATGAGCTGGCATAGTGAAAAAGGGACCTTGTGGCCGCTATGTAAATCAATGTGGATCCAGATCTAAACAGGATCTGTAAAGATCTTCGACAAGTTTCAACAATCTATAAAGAAATAACAGGAGAATAATATGGATCTTGATCAGACTTCAGATATGTGCAGGCTGATCATTATCCATTTTAGTATTAATGCCATATGTGCCCCTTTTCCGCATTACATCTTTCATCAATGTCCAGTTACTGGGAAAGAATTTTTACAATGGGACAATGTCCCTTCTTGTTAGAAAATCTGTGTTAGGAAATTTGTGTGACAAATATAGTGTAGGATTGCCACAATCTTTAAATTACAGCAAAAGTCAATGGGACAATGGCACACTTTTTCATTGGCTAAAAAAATGTGACATTTGGGATTTCAATGTGACTATGGTGCATGGTGCAGGCCTTTCCCAGTAAAGGATGTCTGTATGTATCACATAGCTATACTGCTGTTATTGCTCATGGATTTGTATTGTTTTACCTCATACACTTGTCTTCACATTCAGAAATCATTCATTGTAAAATAAACCATCACATTTTTATGCTTTTCAACTAATTTTATATCATTTTGGCACTGCTTTTCCTAGAAAACCTCATAACTACAGCTTGATCAAGCTGGATTTTCAAAGTTTTTGAGGAGAAAAGCGATGACAAATTGTTTAGTGCAAAACTTATAGTGCTTGTGTGCGAAATTTATAATACCGGGATCTGGAAAAACGTCCCTTATAGCATTTTTAAATATTGAGTTTGAAAATCAGCCTGTTGTCAAATGCAGTCCAATATTCATCCATGCTACTTTCTAAAGGTAAAAAAGAAGCTATTAGAGAACAATGTGGATCCTGATCAGACTGTGCGTATGCACAGGCTGATCTGGATCTATGTTGGGCTCAAAAGCCTTAAGGGACGTTTTTCCAGATCCTGGCTCATATATTATGCATTTGAAATGTTTTTTCCAGTTATCTTTGAAACCTTTTGATATAGTCTGTGTATGTATGATATTGTATGTGGACAATACTCTGACAAACATTATCACTCTCCTTGCATTTGGCCACCAGCATTAAATTCATTGTTTGAGAGAAATGGAACACATTCTAGTCATATTTCAATTTTCAAGCTCTATTCCATTCTCACATACAGTTGAACTGGTATTAAGCGACTGCTCAGGGGACCGCCAAAAAGTGGTCTCTTAATAGATCAAGTTTATGTAGTAAAATGCCTTAAAAGGAAGAAAAATTGTGGTTGCTTAATAGAGGAAGTTGCTTAATACAAGTGGTCGCATGTACACTTTCGATGCCATTGACGCCCATCAAGATAAACCTTTTGGAAAACATTGCGGAAAATGAAGAAATAGAAAAAAGTAAATTTTTGACAAGCAATTCCTTCATTTCCCACAATGTTTTCTACATGTCTCAATATTCATAGGATATAAAGCAGCTGGGATTTGTAAAAGGGCCCTTTATACGTTATAGCAATGAAGTCTATCATGTTTCCACATAAGCCTGAATGTTGTCTGATCATGATTCATACCAGTAATCCCAGTATCTTAAAGTTGCTACAGGTCATGACAAAGCTATTAGAAAAAAACATGGATCTTGATCAGACTTATATGCAGGCTCATCTAGATCAATGTTAGCCTAAATTTAACCTTTTCCCAAACAACACCTGGTTTTGATGTCCTCAAGACAAAAGACTTCAGAAAACTTTGAGACAAAAGAAGCAAATTGCTGATAATCAGCAATTTCTTCTTTTGCCTCAATATTTTCTGTGCTGTATTTTACATATTTCTTATCTTTCTCAACTCTAATTTTATCATTTGCAATATGTTTCAAATCGCATCGCCCTAAAATTATGTTGTTTTGGACAGGGTTAACTTTAAGTCATAAGTGCCCTTTTCCTAGATCACTGCTCATGTGAAAAATAAGAAAATATCATTAAGTCATCTTTTTGTATTGGATAAACATGATGGATAATCCATGTGACCTTTTTGGAAGTGTTCACACCGAAAAATCATCCACTACAAGTATACTATTCAAAACTTCTAACCGGCCACTTAAGGAAAGTTTGGACAGCGCCCACGTGACTTTTCATTTGGAACACCACGGACATTTCTGTCGAACCATACCAAATGTTTATTGTACGGCTACGTAGACTGGATTTGGTAACTAGGCCAGGTATACCAGTCGATGGAAATAACCGGAAATAAAAACAAAATAATGGCGGACAATTTATCGACTGAAAGTGTTGAAAGTCGATTGTTCTTTATTCTCTGCATTCGGTTGAAAGATACGAACTTCATAACGCATTTAAATCTTCGATTAAATGGAGCATTATCGCTTGCCGTTGTTGACGAGTCATCAAATATCCAGACTACGACGAGGCGGACCTAAAACGAGACAGTTTCGACGGAGCAAAGCTGTGACAGTGAAGTCTCCGAGTTCAACTTCCACTTCCACCAGCTTCCACTACGTAAATACCGTCACCACGGGACTAATAGACGAGAAAATATTTACAAGTCATGGACATGTAAACCATAGATCACCAAGAATACAGCTGATCATTACAGATTTTTCGATAGGAAACGATAGTGAATTTGTGGTGTGTTTTTTTTTTTTAAAAAGAAAGTCTACCAAAAACAAAGTGAAACAAGAGTTGAAGACCCGTTTTTATTATTTATAATTAAAATAATAATAATAATAATAAAACAGGTCTTCAACTCTTGTTTCACTTTGTGTTTATTAGTGACTCGTCAACAACAGCAAGCGATTAATCATTATTTTTTTTTTACACTAACCCTTTCCAGAACGACGAATTTTTAGGGTGGTCAAATTCAAAAGCTGATAAAAGACAGCAAAATGAAGTTAATTATGATTAAATTTATGTATGATATAGCATAGAAAACACTGAGACAAAAGGAGAAACTGCTGGTGATCATTTAGTTTCTTCTTTTGCCTCAATGGTTTCCCAAGCCGAATTATGGTCATTTCGTACCATAACCATTTCGTACCAGTCATTTCGTACCATAACTGGTCATTTCGTACCATAATTTTACTATTTCGTACCATAGATTTTTAACTTCGTACCATTGATTTCTTCTTTAAAATAATGTAAATTTTGAATACTTTTAATGACAACACAGAATTCCGAGCATTTTCTTTGCAATTTTGACTACGAGAAGGGAGTTTCGGCAGTATCATATATAGATAGATAAATAAAGATATGATTAATAAATTTCATATTGATAAAAGAGAATCATACAAATACATGTGTTTTTCGGAAACCATCGTCTAGCCAATTGCCCAGAATGCCAACAAGAAAATTTAAACGCATTTAAAAAGGAATTGGACATTTCTACAAGTAAAACCATCGATTTCTTCTTTTGCCTCAATGTTTTCCAAATCCGTTTCTAGTAAATATGTCAAAACCTGCCAATAAGCGGTCTTATTTAACCTTTTCAAAAGAAAGAAAAAAACGTACAAAAAAATAACAAGAAAAAAAAACTGGAATAGATGTCTCTGATAGAAAGGTAAATTGGAAAACATCGCGACAAAAGAATAAGGAAATGAGCTTGGTTTTCGTGTCCAGCCAATTTTGGTTACGTCTGAGTAAATCTTAATTTAAGTGTATTTTCTTTAAATGAAAGTAAAAAATGCACTTATTTCTTTTAAAAGTCATGTACATTCGAACCTGCATAGGTATACAATTAAAAGTTTGATAGTAAAAGAATGAGCAAAAATGTTCTATTTATGCTCAAATAATGGACAAAATGGTAGAAAATATCCCGTATTTTCAGAAGGGCCTTTATGGAAAATGCATAATATGCAAAAAATATCGCACCTACTATGACTGGAAATATTTTGTTTGTTCAACTACAAATTAAAGCTTAATCAATACTGAAAATCGTATTTTTATTTCATAGACTTCCTTTAATTTTGATAAAATAATTAGCAAAAAAAAGTTGATGCAACTTTCGATTCAAAAAAGTTACGTCTTATATTTGTGCTATTTTTTAAATGTTAATGACCTTGATATATCACGCACATAGTTCGTGGGTGACGTTTGATTGGTACGAGATTAATAGGGTACGAAATCGCGACTTTCCGGGGCGGCGATCTTTTTCAATTTATCTTCGACTTTTTTTGCCTAGAAATTTTGTAAAAAAGTTACGTCATTAACTCCCATGAAAGATCGATATTTACAAAATAATTGTAATCAAATTAAAGAATTATTTGAGCGAAAAGATTCGTATAAGATATAAGCGACATTTTGAATGACATAAACGGCATGAGTCACAAACATGGCGGGCGATGTGAAATGTCAAAAGAGTACAGGCATAATAGTTACGTCTTTTCAAGATCAAACGAAATACAAGTGGTCTTCGTTACGTCTTTTTGAAATTTGAGTGGAACGACCAACGATGTACCATTTATTCCCTATGATATGACATTACCGGAGATTTTAGGTATTTAAACTTGTTCGATTTTCTTCGGCACAAAACATCGCGAGAAAGTCGGTGATATAGTAAATAGATCGTAGAGACGAACATGGACAGAGAAGCTGTGAAAATTGTTTCCAAGTTACTTCATTATACGATTTTAGCTTTTTTTTATGTGCAATAGATTTAAAATCCAAAATGGAATATTTAGATTTGTGCCAATGGCTACCAAATCAGAACATAACAGTTTTCACATTGAAAATGTCAAAACTTAAAGAAACTATCAATGAAATGTTTATAAAAAATGCAGACAAATTCCCCGGTGAACACTTTTTTAGCTCACCTGAGCACGATAGTGCTCATGGTGAGGTATTGTGATACCGCTGTGTCCGGCGTCCGTCGTCCGGCGTCCGGTGTCCGTCGTCCGTCGTCCGTCAAACTTTGCCTTGTGTGCACTCTAGAGGCCACATTTTTTGCCCAATCAACCTTAAATTTGCTCAGAATGATTGTCTTGATGAAATCTCGGACGAGTTCGAAATTGGGTCATCTGGGGTCAAAAACTAGGTCACGGGGTCAAATCTTAGAAAAACCTTGTGTGCACTCTAGAGGCCACATTTTTTGCCCAATCAACCTGAAATTTGCTCAGAATGATTGTCTTGATAAAATCTCGGACAAGTTCGAAATTGGGTCATCTGGGGTCAAAAACTAGGTCACGGGGTCAAATCTTAGACAAACCTTGTGTGCACTCTAGAGGCCACATTTTTTGCCTAATCAACCTTAAAATTGATCAGAATGATTGTCTTGATGAATTCTCAGACAAGTTTGAAATTGGGTCATCTGGGGTCAATAACTAGGTCACAGGGTCAAATCTTAGAAAAACCTTGTGTGCACTTTAGAGGCCACATTTTTTGCCCAATCAACCTGAAAATTGATCAGAATGATTGTCTTGATGGAATCTCGGACAAGTTCAACATTGGGTCATCTTGGGTCAAAAACTAGGTCACGGGGTCAAATGTTAGAAAAACCTTGTGTGCACTCTAGAGGCAACATTTTTTGCCCAATCAACCTGAAATTTGCTCAGAATGATTGTCTTGATGAAATCTCGGACAAGTTTGAAATTGGGTCATCTGGGGTCAAAAACTAGGTCACAGGGTCAAATGTTAGAAAAACCTTGTGTGCACTTTAGAGGCCACATTTTTTGCCCAATCAACCTGAAAATTGATCAGAATGATTGTCTTGATGAAATCTCGGACAAGTTTGAAATTGGGTCATCTGGGGTCAATAACTAGGTCACAGGGTCAAATCTTAGAAAAACCTTGTGTGCACTTTAGAGGCCACATTTTTTGCCCAATCAACCTGAAATTTGCTCAGAATGATTGTCTTGATGGAATCTCGGACAAGTTCAACATTGGGTCATCTGGGGTCAAAAACTAGGTCACAGGGTCAAATCTTAGAAAAACCTTGTGTGCATTCTAGAGGCCACATTTTTTGCCCAATCAACCTGAAAATTGATCAGAATGATTGTCTTGATGAAATCTTGGACAAGTTTGAAATTGGGTCATCTGGGGTCAAAAACTAGGTCACGGGGTCAAATGTTAGAAAAACCTTGTGTGCACTCTAGAGGCCACATTTTTTGCCCAATCAACCTGAAATTTGCTCAAAATAATTGTCTTTATAAAATCTTGGACAATTTTGAAATTGGGTCATCTGGGGTCAAAAACTAGGTCACGGGGTCAAATGTTAGAAAAACCTTGTGTGCACTCTAGAGGCCACATTTTTTGCCCAATTAACCTGAAAATTGATCAGAATGATTGTCTTGATCAATTCTAGGTGACGAGGTCAAATCTTAGTTAAACCTTGTGTGCACCCTAGAGGTCACATTTTTGTTCAATCAACATGAAAATTGGTATACAAAAATTTATTATATCAGGTGAGCGCTTCAGGGCCAATGGCCCTCTTGTTTGTGTCTATTTACATCCTGTTACGTCTTGCAAACTCTTTAGGGAAAAGTTAATTCCTACTACATCCAACATGATAAAAAGTGCTCAAAATTACAGCTTTTGCACAAAACAAAGATAAATTTTGCATAACAAAATAAAATAATGTTCTTCATCAGGAGTTTTTGAAGCATTTTTAACGCAGTGTCCAACGTTACGTCTTTGACTTTTGAGAAATGTAACTTGCATTTAATCCTTTACTATATAAGAAAGGAAGAAAGTATTTTCAGTGGTTAGTAGAATAATCCACAAATTCTACACTGAATAGAAAAATAACAAAATAGAAAATGTCACAAAATTCATAAATTTATGGACACAACACAGTTTATGATGTAACCAAAATGGCTGGACATGAAAACCATGCTCATATACAAATTAATGACCAGCATTTCGTCGGTGTTGGTGAAAAATATTGTAAGAACTACAGCTTTGTTAATTTGCGATGACAAATTATCTATTTTCTCCTTTTGTCTCACCATTTTCTTGGCTTTTAAAACTGTATATGAATTTCAAATTATCAATGTCAACTTTGTCATACGCAGCAATGTGATCACCCTAAAATTTTGTCGTTAGGGATAGGGTTAAAATGATCATAGTATTACTTGTAAATGATAATAATTGCTTGTTTGCGGGTAGACTTTAAATGATAATAGATCGATTCAGTGATTAACATATAAAAGGTGTGACAATCAGTGACACAAATAACCAATTAACTACATACCCCGACGTCTTGTTTTTTTGTTTTTCCTTTTTAAATGTAGATGTATTTGATTAAAAGCATGTTCTATGTTTTAGTTTTATGTTCAAATTTTAGTCTTTTACCGATTTTTCCTCTTTTGTGAGTAGATTTAACAATGAAATATGTTACCAAATTATAAAAAATATGGGACGAAATTATGGTACGAAATGACCAAACATATGGTACGAAATGACCAAACTATGGTACGAAATGACCAATTACATTATGGTACGAAATGGTTATGGTACGAAATGACTGCATACCCCCAAGCCTATTCAGTTAGGGACGTCAAAACCGTGTCTTGTTCGGGAAAGGGTTAAAGAGTCGATTAAGGCATTCTAAATATTTATTGCGATCCCAAACCATATGTTGTGGGTACTGATTTAACCCTCTCCCAAACAAGACCTGGTTTTGACGTCCCCAATGGTAAAAGCTTTGGAAGAAATTGTTGATAATCAGCAATTTTTCCTTTTGCCTCAATCTTTTCTATACCATATTACACACAGATCCTGTCTTTATCAACACCCATTTTGTCGTCTTCATCAGCTTTCAAATTAGGATGCCCTAAAAGTTTGCCGTTTGGGAAAAGGTTAAATTATTCCGAGAGATGATTCAGATCAATTAGATCTACCTACAACACTGGGTTTTATGGAAATTGAATATTTTGCAAGGATGGATCCAGGATTTTTTTCCAGGGGTGGGGTGGGGGTCCAAGCCCATGTTATTGTTATGGCTTAAATTGTAGTAAATTGTAAATAAGTAACATTACACTAAATTTATAGTCAAAATATAATTTTCGCCTTTTTCGGTCAATGCCATGGGGGGTCCGGACCGCCATTTAAAGCTGTGATCCATAATGCATAATCATATGTCTGCTTGATATTCATTTGCATTGAATTTCCTAGCAAGTCAGCAACTTGCAATTATGATTGGCCAAATTCCCAATTTAAAATAAAGTTTACAATACTAGTCTCTTTCATTTGTCACTTTTGTAATCAGTATTTTTAATTGGTTTTATACCGGTATAATTTGTAAGCATTGACTGATGATGATATGATGAATAAAGTTCTTAAACTGATTTATGACTTGTGTTAGTTGTTTCACTCTGTGGATGTTGGTTCAAAGAGTGTATTCAGTGCCTCTAGTTTGTTTGCATGAAAAACAAAGTTGTCAGATTAAGATTTTGATTGATACCTGCATGTGCAGATCATTGGATGCAGTGTTCTCCCCAGCCTAATAAGCTGTATCGGCCCCACTACAGCTTCATGTAAATCAATGTATTGCCCCTACAGCTTCATAATTACCCCTACAGCTTAATTTCTTCAAATGGTCACCAAATAGAGACATTAAGAGGTACTTCATGTCAAAAACTTATAAATAATGCATTATAATCAATCAAAATGTAATAATTCTTTATAAAAACATTATGAGAAAAGAAGAAATTGCTCAAATTGAGCAATTTCTTCTTTTCCCATTATGTTTTTATTCATGAACACAATGATTTTCAAGGTTTACCAATACTTATAATCTGCCACTACGGCTTCAAATTATTCTGAGGAGAACCCTGGGATGGGGCCTGGCCCCCTCAAACTTGTAAAACAAAAGGCTTATCAAAGAGAATTTCAGTAAATTAATTTTTCCTGCACCAATGCAGTCGGGCCCCTTGAAAACATGACCCCCACTAGGAAAATTGTCTGGAGCAAAGCATGGCCTGTCTATGCTGCATTCATTCTAGAGGCACTGTACTGATTCACCCCCTTACCCTATTCAAATGCAATGTCTCTTTTTGACTCCTTACAAGGTAATGACTTTGGAAAACATTGTGGATAATGATGGAATTGTTTGTGACAAGCAATTTCTTCATTTCCCACAATATTTTCTCCCTAAAAGACCAAAACATGTGAAATTCAATTTTCTTGAAATTGTTGTCTAGAATATCATTGAGTTTGGACAAGCTTAAAATTTTGTTGTTTGGTAAGGGGTTAATTAGATAATTGAAAACTTGATGTGTGACCAATTGCGTGATCACCGTACAAGTAGTTCCATTGGATGCTGAATAACGACAATGATACTTATTAACTCTTTCCACAAAAAAAGACCTTGATTTGATTTCCCTTACAGGAAAAAGCAAGGGGAAAGATTGAGACAAAAGAACAAAATGCTGATAAGCAGCAATTTCTCCTTTTGCTTTAATCTTTTCTGTAATATTACAAGCACATTTTCTACTTTTGATATCACTTATCATGTCATTGCAATACCTTAAGCTTTAAATTTTGAGTATGTTAAAATTTTGCTGTTTGGAAAAGTGTTAATAAGGTAAACATGTTGTTAAAATGACCGAATCAATGACCTGACGACAGGTATACCGGGTACCTCACGATAAATGACCTGGCAGAGCAGCCCATGTTAATCGAATGGAATGCTCTGCCAGGTCAATTCTTGTCCGCTATAAATTGATCAAAAAGAGCTGTATGGAGAGTATTTCAATTGGTGCAGTCAGCATTTTCTCCTTTTGCCTTAACGGTTAACCCAATACCACAGTGACGCCTTTTGACGCCCAACAAGATTAAATCTCTGGAAAACACTTTGGAAAATGAAGAAATTGCTTGTGACAAGCAATTTATTCTTTCACAATTGTTTTCTACCATGAAAGAACAAAAAATGTTAAATTCCATGTATATGATATTGTCATCTCCAACACCTTTTAATTTGGAAGTCTATTATTTTGCCATCTGATAATGGGTTCATATCATCTGAGCTATATTGAAACAAATCTTGCAACCCTTTCCCAAACAAAAAACATTTTTGACATCCCTTATGGAAAAAATTATTGAGACAAAAGAAGAAATTGCTGATAATCATCATTTTCTCTTATTGTCTTAATTTTTTTTATGAGAACTAATGTTATAGCAAATTCCTGTCTGGTTTTGTCGTCTGCAAAGTCAATTAAATTTTGAACAGCCCAAAATTTCAACGTTTGGGAATGGGTTAATCATCGTAAATTTTGTCGCCTGTACAGCATCTTGAGACTAGAAGACTGGAACAGTCCAAAATTCTGCCATTTGAAAAAAGTTTATTCGGTATCGCCTCAGACTCTCAATCATGAAGTCCCTTGTTCAATCCCCCATTGCGGCAAATATCGTCTCAGACATTGTCTTCCAACAACGACTGGGTAATCTATTTAGGAGAGCAACTGGTAGCTCAGAGAGGATGTTGTGGTGATAATGCTGGTAACATAGGATTTTAGTACATAATTGTCCAGAAAATATTGAGGGAAGAGAAGAAAATGTTGATCATCTTTTTCTTCTTTTTTCTCAAAGTTTCCTCAAATATTCTTTCCATCAAAACCAGGTCTTGTTTGGGAAAAGGCTAAAAAAGATTAACATTCAGGGACAACATATCCAGCTAGTTCTAAAAAACCAACATCTCCCTGACAGCCCTATTTAGGGGATTAAACAAAACATTGAATTTGAAGGAAAAGAAGAAAATGTATATTTCAATCAGAGCTTTCTCTTGAATTTTTTTATTAGCCATAATGGACAAACTTCCTGCTTACATGTGACCTGTCACGCTAAAAGGGACCTTGGAACTTTGAAGTGTACAACATGGTATTATATATTTTTCGGAACATAGAATATTTAAATCCTATCTTACAATACAAACCCAATTTTCAAAAGACAGCATCTGGTTGAATGACCTCTGCTGAGTCTTTTAAATTACTAGAAATTTTGTTTTAGGTAAGGGACATATCAAAAATTCCCTTTTAGCGTGACAGGTCACATGTCTTAACCCATTACCGAACGACAAAATTTTGACTTGTCCAAATTCAAAGATGTTGCAGACGACAACTAAAAATGAATGAAAAAATATGTATTTCAATCATTTTGTATGGAAAATATTGTGGGAAATGAAGAAATTCCTTGTCAAAAGCAATTTCTTCATTTTCCACTTTGTTTTCCAAAGCAAGTTTCTTGTGGGGAGTCAAAAAGAGTCACTGTGTGGTAATGCAGGGTTAACCCTTTCCCAAACAACAAAAATTTAGGGCGGTCCAAATTGAAATCTTCTGCAGAAAACAAAACATATGTTGATAAAGATAAGTTTTGTGTAACATATAGCTCTAAAATATTGAGACAAAAGTAGATAATCAGCATTTTCTTCTTTTGTCTCAATATTTTCCTAAACCCTTTTTGATAGGGACGTCAAAACCAGGTCTTGTTTGGGAAAGGGTTAAACGGACCAGAGCTAATTAGTCATAAATGCAAACAGATTAAAGAGTCTGATAAATTACATGAAATTTCGTCATCTTGGAGAGGACAAAGCCAAAAATCAAGTTTCGAATTACAAACAAATGCATCTGCAATGAATGAAAATAAATTGGCAGGGCTCGAATTTCCACTAGCATACTGGCAATTTGCTAGTTAAAATCTAAAATTGCTAGTGATTCTATCTGGCGCTAGATTTTTTTGGCAAGTGGAAAAATATTCCCCACCATCAAGTTTTTTTCAATGCAGCTTGAAAAGGCTTGCAAACAACTTCCAAATATTGACTAACTGTACTAGTTTTCACACAAGTCTTTTAAATCATGCACCTTATTATGCTTTTATTTTCGCAAAATGAAAACCTTTATAATATACAAAACCAGATTGCAAGTGAGTTCGCCTTTTTGCTAGTGGTTTCAAAAGCCACTAGCAAAATATTGCGAGTTATTTTTGTTGGGAAATTCTAGCCCTGATTGGTGAAGAGTACATGTATATCGATAAATCGTTGGTGTTGTTACAAAATCTCGCAACTGCGGCTTCAATCAAGTTGTAGTTGCAAGTTTTCGAATACCACAAAAAATACTGTTGTTTGTCCGAAAATATGTAAAGGGTTACTTGATGAACTTGAACCATATTCACGTTCCTTTCTATATATGCATTTGCAGATATCATTTTTTTATTCACACAGGGTCACACTTAGTTGCAATAATGTAACCGCAACATTTTTGAAGTTTGATCTCGGTTTCACCAACAATTATACCCATAATCAAGATTGTAGCTACGATATCGCAGCTAGGTCACACTATAAAACCATAGGCACTTGGGTTCAGGAATTTTAACAACTTACAAGAAATATAGATCTAGTCCTATATATAAATATCTATAAATAGGACTATATTTCTTGTAAGTTGTTAAAATTCCTGAACCCTAGTGCCTATGTATAAAACATGTCGCCTCAAATATCATTGATGTCTTCCTCAATCCTGTCTATTGATTAGCTGTCTAAGAATGAAAGTTGTTGTCAGCACTCAATTTTACACAAACAACACTGTTCACCACGGGACCGTTAGATGCCAGATTTAGTTTCATTCTGTTGGACGAAAATGTGCATTTGATCTTCTATGGATAAAAAGGTTCACAGTGAACTCGGCCTTATTACGAACTCGGCCTGTCGAACTCGGCCTGGTGAACTCGGCCTTATTATAGGATATATATAGTAATATAGATCTAGATCTATATAGTGAATGAAAATTATAGTGATGCCTTCGATTTTTTTTTATATCAATTAATATAAATTTTCATATCAAATTATTTGAACCTATTGTAAGTAATCTCTTGAATTATATAATACATTTATCCATTATTATAATTAAACATGGAGAGTTTACAATTTTAAGAAGTTGTAGACGACATAAAAGATTGAATTCAAATGCAGAAAATTGTATATTGACACAGAAAAAAACATCGAGAGAAAAGTCGAAATTGTTATTTATTAACAATTTATATTATCTTCTCTCTCGATGAATATAAAAGGCAAAATGTTTGGTTGGTTCAATTCCTTAGCTGCTGCAGTCTTCAAAATGGACATTGTCGAAACAAGTAATATTTTACAATTTAGCATTGAATATTTAAAGGCAAAATGAGAAAATGATGAGAATCATGACTTTTTCTTTTGCCTAAATTATTTCCGCAAGCCTATTTATAAGGGTCTTCAAATACCAGGTTTTGTTAGCAAAACGATTAACAAGTTATGGTACTTTACGAAAGTAAGGGTGTGAATCACACGCTCCTTTAATTCCTACTTTGATTATGACGCGTGCCTACTGTGAATGACGCGTGGCCACTGTTTACCCTTTACATCAGCGATTAAATAACATATCAAGTGTTTGATTGTCTGACAATTACTTATACTGTGGTTTGTTATCAGCAACCACATTTTATTTTCATTATCTTTAAGTATCATTAAAGGTCCGGTTTTTAATAAAAGCAATAATACTGGACAGTTTGATAATTTGTAATTATATAAATAAATAATAAAAAAGAAGCAACACATTGGATAGAATCGATCAATGTTTAATATATATAATGCATATTTAAACCATTAAATATTTAAAATACAATCTGAGTAAGCACTAAACGGAAGATATAGGCTGGTACCATACCTACGTAGTTGCAGAATCGTATCAGTCTACGTCTACAATTTCTTGATGCCATTTGAATAATAATATTAATATCAATTGATGTAGTTATAAAACTAGCGAGAAAAAAATGAAAAGTTATAAATTACATTTACGATTTCTTTATCTCTTATTTTTATTCTTTTATTGCACAATGTTTTGTTGCGTTGTCAGGAAAATGTATCCAGAGAACCACTGATTATCAGCATTTTGTTCTTATTCTCAATATTTTCTCAAGCCTATTCTATTCTATTAGGGACGTCAAAGCCAAGTCATGTTTGCTTAGAAAACTTTTCTAATTAATATAACAAACATTTTCATAACTTTCTTGTAATGTTTCAGTCTTTAAACAGTGGCATGATAAATTTGTCCTTTCACTACCCCGGCTGTTCTCTATTTCCTATTATTGTGTAGATGGCACCACACCGCTTCAGGAACGCGCCGATGGACATGTCTTCTGCCATGCACTTGTCCCACAGTTCGTTAAGTCTAGATTGTACTACGCAGTATTTCTTCTTCTCACCGTTCACAGCCAGACTCACCAGTTCTGCCTCTCGGTGCAACAGTGGAACAAGCTTAAAGAAGCTCGTTCCACTGCCAGCCTTACTGTTTAGACAATGGTGTCAACCTAAAAAGACATAAAGATTAAATTTTTAGTCATTACTAGACGATAAAAATTTAGACATAAACAAAATCTGAAGATGCCAATTAAAGTACAGATTATTAAACAATCTATTATTTTATCGCGGAGGTAAAGGGTTGGCACGCGTCATTCACAGTAGCGACGCGTCATAATCAAAGTAGCAATTAAAGTAGCGTGTGATTCACACCCTTAATTTCTTAACCATAACTTGTTAATCGTTTTTCTAACAATACCTGGTATTTGAGGAGCCTAATGAAATAGGCTTGTGGAAATAATTTAGGCAAAACAAGAAAATTATGATTCTCATCATTTTCTCATTTTGCCTTTAAATATTGTAAAATATTACTTTCTTCGACAATATCCATTTTGAAGACTGCAGCAGATAAGGAAATGAACCAACCAAACATTTTGCCGTTTATAATAATCGAAATAGAAAATAATAAAATGTTAACAAATAAGAATGTTTAAATCAGAATGCGTAAAAGGCAATTATTTACAATAATAATAATCATTTACAATCGAATATTACAATTAAAAAAAACATAGTTGAATATGACATAAGTTCAAAATATTAATTTAATTACAAATTTAAATAATATTAGATCTAATTCTGAATAATACATAATTCGGACGATATAAAAATGAATTAAAAACTATCATGATATTTTATACCAAATATTATTATAATAATTTCAATATATACAACAGTGCTATATAGCCTATATTGAGGCCGAGTTCGACAGGCCGAGTTCGTATACAGGCCGAGTTTTTATAAGGCCGAGTTTTTTTCAGGCCGAGTTCACCGTACCCCGATAAAAACACAGAGCCATTCCCAATGAGGCCTTCCAATGAATCTGGACATAGCTTTGATAGTGGGTTCTGACAAAAGTCTCATCCCAAAATTCACCAATTTCTCGAAATAACAACAATTTGAAGACCATCCGGAGCTCATAGAGGACAACGCAGTTCAAGATTTTTCATGTTTTCTTCATTCTCGTGTGTTGGATTTGGTCCAAAACCAAAGTGTGCTCGTCGATTCTCTATCTCATTTGATCATTTCTAGTCTACTTTTCCTTGGCGATTTAAGCGAAAACATGAATTTCACGTCTGTTTAGTCTATTCTATGGTGAAACTGTTGAATTGTCTGTCGGCGGCAAACATCTGTTGTATTTGTAGGCTGAAGCAAGACTAGTCGCGATCAATGTTATGGGTCGAGAAAAGTTGCGAAAAATTTGGACGAATTTGAAACCGGAAGTCCAATTATGAATGTTTATTTTGCGGAGTCTTATGCCAAATGTTCGACTGTTACTGTCTGAAATACCGAAAATTGCCTTTGTTAATGAAAACGCTAGAGTATACAAGTTTCATTTCGCTTTGAAAATTGATAAATAAATCGTTTTCACCATAATATAATGATAGAGTGTTCAAAATAAAGGCATTTACAAAAAACAACAAAGTTTTTTTATTTAAAAGTTTCCAAAATAGTTAGAAAAATGAAACAAAATGAAATTAATACAATGAAAGTGTCCGATTCTTTGGAGAATGGTATTTCTTATATACCAAACTAAGTTTCTAAAAGTATTTCAGTATAGAATTTTGTGTTTACAGGGAAATCTAATACACAGTGGCAGTGGGTGGGTGGGGTAACATTGAACTTAAATCCTGTTGCTGTTTAACAACAATGCGAAAACCTAAGCCTGCCATTTTAACAAATTTGACTAATTTTTATCGATCATACCAGCATCTTAAGGATTTTTTTAATTACATTATAAATACAGCATATATAGCAAAACAGTGTTTTTGGTGATTTTGGCCCAAAATTTGGCATTAATTAGCTCTCTTATTCACGTGGAAATGTATGTTGAATTTTCCAGCAAAAAACCCTCTTTGTATCACCTCTAACATATCCAAAAGGAAAACAAATTCATTGGGGAATTTTTTTGAAAATCGAAAAAAAGTTGCAAAATTTTGCCAGAAATGAGTGCAAAAACTACGATTTTTCAACTTTTTCCATTATTTTTTCTAGGAAAGGATTTGAAAAAAAATCTTTCAATCATATCATCGCTTTTGTGAATATGTTATGTCTCTAAATTGATATAACATTTGAAAATATCCATTCAGAATAACTTGCTACATGACTTTTTAATCATACAGGTAATTTTGCGAAAATTGACCATTACTAGTCAAGGGCAGATAACTCTGACACGAAAACGAACGAAGAAACCTACCCTGATTTTTTGATATTTTGTTCAAGAAATGTTATTTCACAACATATGTGAAAATTAAAGAAATTCATTGGGCGGTTAAAAAGTACCCCCCAAGTCCAAACTTACCTTAAAAAACAATGATATTTTTTTCTGTAGTGACTGGATTTTCATGAAATTTGCTATGTGAATTTTTAAGCAACTTTCCAGATGATGTTGGCGAAATGTTATCGTTGTTTCATTGAAATAAAAGCGCAACGTGAGAAAAGCTCAAAAAGCTCTAAATTAACACCGAGCTCACAATATTGTCAATGTAGTGTTTTTGGTCTTATGGATCGTTAGCTACAACATAGACCGAGAAAAAAATTGAAAACGTTTGATAATTGTTCGCGGCATCTGGCCGTAAAAGAAAATGAAAGAGGTCATGTATGCAGAAAAACGGTTCGCGGCGAGCTACAAAATGTAGGATATGTCTAAAAATCAGTTTGTTGCATCGTTTTTCCACACCAGACCATATTTGAGCATATTCGCTTGATAAAATGTTTTGTTGGTTGAATTTAAAACACCATTTTGCGATGCCCCCCATTCTTTCTGCTTCTTCTGTAGTCAAAAGTCACACAAAATTGACAATGTTTTCCAATTTTTTTCTTGGTCTGGGTTGCAAGCTAACGATTTGTGTACTTTGAATTGTTAAAAGTGTATTATCTCTAGCTCTATTAAGATTTAGAGCTTTTTGAGCTTTTCCTTTATTACACATCAAAATTTGACAATTATCGGTGAATCATTGTGGAAATCCACCGGCATTATGCTTAAAAATGTACATATCAAATTTGATTAAAATGTAATGATTATTAAAAAGTTATAGTCATTTTTAAAGTGGCCGGTTAGGACTTTTGGCCAGTATATGTTTTGTTTAATTTCTCAGCTAATATCATAGCATCCTAGGCACATATGGTGCACTTCATCTTGTCAGAAGCCATGTACAAAGTATTAGCTGAGAAATCAAACGAAACTTACTTGAAGCAGACATTTATCGATGTGAACGCTTCCCAAAAGTCATGTGGGTAATCCAGTGTGATAAAGGTTGTAAAGTGAGGGCAAGATCAATTATAAAAGTCCCATTTTCAAAAGTTAATCATATCAGTAGTATGTGTTACCTTATATGCATTTGAATGTTAACTGTTATATTACAGCATTTTATATCCTATGGTATCCCTTCTCCAAACAGCATAATTTCAGACTATTCCTATTAAAAGGATTTGCAGACAACAAAATTAATGGAATCGAAAGCAGAAAATGTGTTTGGTAGCATGAAAGGTTTTGAGTCAAAAGGAGAAAATGCTGATAATCAGCATTTTTATGCTCCCCGAAAAAATTTCCGTCTGTCCTTCCACAGCCAGATCTCAGCAACCCTTGGACCAAATTCAATGAAACTTCACATGTGAACTCCCTGGGATAATCCCAAGGGACCCTTTTCTCTGTTTCTTAATTTTAGGCTGTGTCATGGAAAAAGGGGCCTTTATGTAAAAATTAGATTTTCTCGAATTTCTCTTCATCTAATGGGCAGAATTTAATATAATGAAATTTTGTACTTCTGTGATAAATGAGATGTTCTAGACCATATTCTATAAATAACGTGTGTACAAAAAATCTGTCATGGGAAAAGGGGGCTTAATGTATGATAGTTTTTATTTTGTGACAAACACTTATTCGGGGAGCATTATCCGTCTATGACGGCTCTTGTCTTCTTTTGCCTTAATGGTTTCCCAAGCCTTTTCAATAAGACGTCAAAACAAAAGGCGCATTCTTTAGAGCGAGATTTCTTCAGAATTCGTAAGGTGTTTTAGGATAAAGCGTTCTTTAGGATCTTAAAAAATCTTGCTCTAAAGAATCATGTGCCTCAAATCTTGTTTGGGAAAGGGTTAAATGCCAGGACTCCATCTTCTAAAGCTGGTGTTAAAATTGTATATAATGTGAAGTGTGCTCATTGTTTTGTATGTCTAAAATAGAGAAATCCCTTTTATACTCAGACAAATGTTTTATTCATTTATATATACCCAAAGGAATTAATTTGTTTAACCCATTATCATACAATGACTCTTTTTGACTCTCCACAAGAAAATGGCTTTGTAAAAGATTGTGGGAAATGAAGAAATTGCTGGTCACAATCAATTTCTTAATTTCCCACAATGTTTTCTACACAAAAAGTTAATATTTTTTTCACCTTAAATTGTTGACTGCAACACCTTTGAATTTGAACAGGTCTAAAATTTGCTGTCAGGTAATGGTTTTATATCCTGATTGTCCAGCTATCTGTCTGCAATTTATGTCTGTTCAACTCTTGCCCATAGCACACTTGGTAGCACATCTGCCTCTCACTTGAGAGGTCCAGGGTTCGATATCCGGCCGCGGCAAATACCCTCTCTGACAAAATGTTGCCCATCAATGGTTTGATGTCGTGAACCTATGTGGGCGAGCAGCTTGAGTCTCGGTTAGGGTGTTGTGGTAGTACTGGTATGAGAAACATGGTTTACATCCATGGTTAAGTGCTCCAGCTGCCGCGATATGACAGTAAATTGTAACAAGCAATTTGTGCATTTTCCACAATGTTTTCTATCCGTAGAGTAGTATAATTGAAAAGGGGGGGGGGGGGGGTCTCATTTGCGCCCACGCACATATTTTCTTGTAACTTTACTCATAGAATGCCTCTGACCTATGAACTACAAAAATATTTTCGTTTTACTCAAAGAGTGCATATAGGCCTATACGCGGCACCTTAAAGTGTTCCCGGTTTTCGTTGATACCCGTCTTACAAAAACTCAATGTTGGCTATCTAGTTTTGGTATAAATCCACAATTTTTAATTAAAATAGCAAGAGGAGTCATTGTAAAAACTTTTGATACCAATACTGTTGGTACCAACATGCACAAAAAATTCTTAGAAATTAATTTAGTCAGAACTTGTCAGAAAAATAGCCGAGAAATTTTCAAAACCTAAAATTCTATCAATTTTTTTGTGTGTTCCCGTCTTTGTCAACCTATGAAATTGATAGAAAAGTTGGCCATATATGTTCCCTGATTGTATGCAAAATTTGGTGAAAATTTGAAACCGGTAACGTTGTCAAATAATTAGTACTAGTATTGTGGAACAACGGCACCTTAAGATGCTCCCGGATTTCAATGGTACCTGTCTAGCAAAAGCCCAATTTTGCTTACATAGTTTTGATTTCAGTCCCAAATTTTAAATTAGAATAGCAAGAGGAGTTACTGTAGAACATTTAAGTACCAATATTGTTGATATCAACATGAACAAAAAAATTCTTAGAAATTTATTTAGTCAGAAATTGTCAGAAAAATAATCAAGAAATTTTCAAAACCTAAAATTCTATAACTTTTTTTGTGTGTTCCCGTCTTTGTCAACCTATGAAATCGATAATAAAATTTGCCATATACGAGGGGTGATCCAGAATTAGCGGTACTGATCCTCTAAAATTAATATTTGTGTGTTTTTCTTGATGAAATTTGGCATAATACAAATACTATTCATATTTGACATGATACGGAAATATGGGCATTGTCTTTTTATTGCGTCCATGTTGAAAGCGTGTCCATAGCAACCAAGGTACGGTTAAGCGGGGCAGGGGTAGAATAACTAGACTTTCTAATATTCAAAATGTTTTTTCAAGCCTTTCTAACGAAACGATTTTACTGAAACGTTGTAGACATCAAAAATGACTTCGTGCTTTTCTATGACCAAAGTTTAAACGCTATTTCTGGCCAAACGGGAGGACTGTGGTCCACTTTCCTTTGGCGATAAAAGCCAACTTTGACGTTGGCAGAGTATTCGAACGTACGCAGTTTTTTAGTTTTGCGTATGTAACGTGGAAATTCCATAATCGATACTTACAAATAATGTAGAAAAACTCATAAACATTCTTTATTAGAATTTTCACAATTGTTTGACACCGAATTCTCAAAAAGGGAAGAACATTTTTGTAGGAAAAGAAAGCGGGTAGTATCTAGATGCGCAGTCTGGACGCGACGTCAACTAAATCTGATAAGGGCGTCAACACTTGAAGTCGCACTTCACCATAAAATACATTTCTTACAAGACGGACCTAAGTTATGGTAGAGAGTTTTGGATATTGACCGATAATTTTAACCTGAATAGGCTCAGATGTCAGTAGATTCCATATCTACCTAAAACAGAAAATCTGTGAAAACGCGTACAGGCATTGATGAAATTCTGGATCAAAGATTTCGTTTAGAAGCAAATCCCGTGATAAAATCTCAACAGCAGATTAATTTAGGTGCGTTTGTATGACATAAAAACACTTAAAATTACAACAATGGACATCACCTGTCTCATAACCAATCAAAGAAAACTAAAATTGTTCCTTCTCACAAGTTAAAGTTTCAGTGGAATTGATTGCGGGTATTTCCCTATATGAAATCGGTACTGAAATGTTAGTTTCAAGGACCTTGTAAATTAGCTCTAGACATTCTATGGGCGTTTTCTACAATCGACAAGCAATGGTACATGGATATTTTAGGTGGATTAATTGAACGTCACAGTAAACGTATTGCAACTCTATGTGGCTCTGTGGAGGAGTAACGTCATTATTAAAACGTTGCGAACTTGCGACGTCGTGACGTTCGGTGAATACCTGCCCCGCCTATGCGTTATATACAAAACTAATTTTAATGTAACTTTTTTGTTCCTAGTCCGATTTTGATGATATTTCGTCGATGGATCATTGATAAATTACAGTTCATGCTGTAAAATTTTGATTGACTTCGATGGATTCGTATTGAAGTTATAAAGTCAGTACCGCTAATTCTGGATCACCCCTCGTATGTCCCCTGTTTGCATGCAAAATTTGGTGAAAATTTGACACCGGTAACGTTGTCAAATAATGAGAATTGTGAACAACGGCACCATAAGATGCTCCCGGATTTTAATGGTTCCTGTCTAGCAAAAACCCAATTTTGCTTACCTAGTTTTGTTAGCAGTTCCAAATTCTAAATCAGAGTAGCAAGAGGGGTTATTGTAGATCATTTTGGTACCAACATTTTGGATACCAACATGAACAAAAAAGTTCTCGGAAATTTATTTATTCCAAAAAAATAGCCGAGAAATTTTCAAAACCTAAAATTACATCAATTTTTTTTTGTATGTTCCCGTCTTTGTCAACCCATGAAATCGAAAAGAAAATTTGCCATATATGTCCCCTGTTTGTAAGCAAAATTTGGTGAAAATTTGAAACTGGTAAAGTTGTCAAATAATGAGAATTGTGAACAATGGCACCAAAAGATGCTCTCGGATTTCAATGGTTCCCGTCTAGCAAAAGCCCAATCTTGCTTGCCTAATTTTGATATCAGTCCCAAATTGTAAATCAGAATAGCAAGAAGAGTTATTGTAGAATATGTAGAACATTTTCAGACCAATATTTTTAATAGCAACATGTCACATAAATCTCAGAAATCTATTTAGTCAGAAATTGACACAAAAACAACCCAGAAAATTATATGAAACCTAACATTCAATCAAACTTTTTTGTATGTTCCCGTCTCTGTCAACCTATGCAATTAATAAGAAATTTTGCCATATATGTTCTCTCTTTGCATGTAAAATTTGGTGAAAATTTGAAACCGGTAACATTGTCAAATTATAAAAATTGTGAACAACAGCACCTTAAAATGCTTCCGGACTTCAATGGTATCCGTCTAGCAAAAGCCCAATTTTGCTTACCTAGTTTTGATATCAGTCCCAAATTTTAAATCCAAATAGCAAGAGGGATCATTGAAGAACATTTTGGTACCAACAATATTGATGCCAACATGCAAAAAAAAATTCTCAGAAATTTATTTGGTCAGGAATTATCAGAAAAACAGCCGAGAATTTTTCAAAACCTTCAATTCAAATAATTTTATCTGAATGTTCCCGTCTTTGTCAACCTATGAAATTGATAAAAAGGTTAGCCATATAATATGTCTCCTAGTCGTATGCAGAATTTGGTAAAAATTTGAAACCGGTAACATTGTCAAATAATGAGAATTGTGAACAACAGCACCTTAAAATGCTCCCAGATTTTATTGGTACCCATCTAGCAAAAGCTCAGTATTGCCTTCATAGTATTGATATCAGTCCCCAATTTTAAATCAGAATAGCAAGAGGAGTCATCATACAACATTTTTGTATCAATTTTGTTGATACAAACATGCAAAAATGATACATTTTCTTCTCAAATCTGAGATTATCAAAAAGTGAATATGTCAACAAAGCAGTGGCTAGTTCATCATTACAATAGAAATATTAGCAATTTTGCATTGAAAGGCAAAATTTATGTACAATAAAAACTGATTTTGTGTTCTTTTTATTATCTTGAGAAGTGTGGTAAAGAAAAAAATGTTTGTATTTTTAATAATTGTGCGAAAATGCTCTTATAAGGGCCCAACACTGAAACCGGAAGAAGAAGAAAGTAGTCAAAATGCTGATAAGCCACAAAGGAAAGTTAAAAAGGGTGATATAATAGATTAAATATGTAACATTATGCTTCTCCTTTATTTTTCATCACCGCATTTTATAATTTACTACGCTGTTTGGGATTTATTCTTCCATTATATTATTGGTGGGTGGGGTACGGCAATGTGGCCATTATTCTTTAAAATCATGTTTTTGTGTGAAAAAAGCTAAAATTAATGCCATGTATAAGTTGGTTATGTTAAATAAAGACACAACAAAGTATAATGAGCTATTTACAAATGTATATGAAAATGATTACGTAACATCTTAGATTTTACATTCTTAGCAATCTGGACCCTTTACACTTAAATTCAAAAACAACACTGTTACCGGTTTTATTTTTTCTTCATATTTTACCATAAGCATGGGCATATATAAGGGCAATTTTAATGTCAATTTCATAGGTTGACAACAACTGGAACTAAGTAAAATTGAGACCTGAATTTGGTCGAAATATTTAAAAACTAAAAAAATTGGAGATGAGGTCATACAAAATCTTTTAGAAAATTGTTTTTTGTTGAGTAATATATACTATTCTGGTTTATACATGATGAGGAATTATTAGACATTATTTTTGGGGACAATTTGGCTCGAATACAACAAAGCTGGGTGTATATGGCCTCTTTTAGTTAGGATACCCCTCATTTTTAAGCAAAAATCTTAAAATTCTTAGAAAATTATTTTCCAGAATAGATTTTTAAAAAATATTTCGGGAATAACGCCGTAATAAAGAATACTAACTTCATACCAAATTTCATGAAATTCCGAGCGTGGGCACAACCCTATGGGAATTTCTAATAGGGTGAGACCCCCCCCCCCCCCCTTCCATAATGTTGAAAGTTTCGTCTGCAACTTCTTTCAATTTTGACAAGCTGAGTATTTTGTCGTTTGGTAATGGGCTAAGTTATTTTGGTCCATCCCTCTGTCCACATCTTAATGCAACTCTTAATCCATTACCACACTTTGATACCCCACAAAATAAAGGCTTTTGAAAACATTGTGAGAAATGTAGCAATTTCTGCCCAGAAAGACCAAAAATTTTTAATCCATCGACATCCGCTTAAAATTGTTGTCTGGAATAGACTTTTCAATTTCAGCAGTCTAAAATTTTGCCATCTGGTAATAGATTTCAATGAAAATGTAATAGAATTTCCTTGGTCACCCTGCTGCGGATCCAGGATTTCTATGAGGGGGGTTCATATCTGCAAATAGGGGGGGGTCGTTTTCCTTGTTTTACAAACATTTAACAGGGAGGGGGGGCTTACCTCTGCCCCCCCCCCCTCTTGATCCGCCACTGTCACCTAACCTTGCATAGCCAGAACAATAGGGAGCTAAAAAGGGGACTTCAGACAAAAAAGATGGGTTTGTGAAATACCAATGCCCCTGTGTTAAGTTTTCAGGACAGACAGACAACAGTAAAACAATATAACCCTGACCTTTCAATGCAGGGGCATCAAAGGTGGCTTATATTGTGACAACAATTATCGGGCAATATCTCTAACCTCTGGACAATTCTTAAAACATTTGAAGGGGTTTTATTGAAACGTTGCGAAAAGCGAATTTTACTCTCTTTGAGCCCACAACAGGGTGGAATCCGGGAAAATCTTGGATGTATTATGACTTCCTATATACTTCGGCAGGCCATTAACTTTGCTACCGAAAATAGAAGCATACTGTATGTTTGTTTTTTAGACGCCAAAAAGGCGTTTGATCGTGTTTGGCATAATGGCCTATTCTACAAAATGAGTGAATGTGGCCTTGATCACTTAACTTTACGGTCTTTCATAAAAATGTACGAATCAATGATAAGCCAAGTACGTAATGGTTCATTTATCTCTGATGATGTCCCTATAAAGCAGGGAACCAGACAAGGCGGGAAAAGCTCCACCCTGTGCTATCTCTTGTTTATAAATGGTCTTATTAATAAGAAGACTCGAAGCTAGGCCTTTGTGTTTTTAATATGGATGTAAGTAGTCCATCAGTTGCTGATGACATGACTCTTTTAAGCCTTCCCAAATCTGGATTAGATCAGATGATCGACATCTGTTATCAATACTCATTAAAATGGAGATTTGATTATAATCCATCCAAATGCGCTGTTATCGTTTTCGATGAAAGTAAGCAAAGCTGTTTAAGAGCGAATAGACAATGGTTTATGGGAAATGATCCTATTGACGAAGTTGAACAGTATAAACATTTAGGCACTATTCTAGAACAATCATGTTCAATCGATGAAAATGTTAATATAGCATGCAGACGGCTACGAGGTGAGACTCTTAGCATACTCTACAATCCGGAAACTTTAATCCGATAGCTTAACGTACTATGTACAAATCAGTCGTTTTAAATTCTGCATTATCACCGTGTCCAATCGTTACCGGGGGATGTGGTTTTCGTAACGCCGAAAGCGTGGTGTATAACGCCGGTTTGTGGTGCAAAACAGAGCCAGGACACCACCAAGGTAAGAAAATTGAAAAATTGAATCGATGAAGTTTTTTCTTTGGGAATGAGACTAGGCCGAGGCTCATCTCAAATGATTTCTTGACCCCTAGCAATGTCTGTTTTCTTCGAGAAAGTTGCAGTTTTCTCTATCATTCCGTGAATGTAAGGCATTTCAGGCGAAATCAACTCAGCTTGCCCGTAAAATATGAATTATATACAAGCATAACCAGTTATGAACTCCAAAAAAGCATGCACTTCGTACTTACACATGTATTGCACAAAATCACATTGAGGTTTTCACCTTCTGCATCTTACAGAAGCCATGGAAACGATTTTTGTTTTAATTTACAAGTAACAATGGTGGATGTGGTGCACACAAAGAAACATTTCGTAACGTATGTGGCATGGTGATTTTAAAGCTTTGCGTTTTTCCTTATTTAAGCAGGCCTAGCAGATATAGTGACACTTTCACTTACTTCAGATGCAACACACGTCCTATTCGAATGATCCTAGCAATTGTGCAATAATTTTGTGTAAAGAATATGTTTTTTCGACATTAGCATTTTTAAACCCTATTAACCGGATTGTATAATGGATTTAGAAATTGTGCAACCCGAACGTTACATTTAAGGCGAACAAAATACAACTTATCTGTCAATATAGGGTTAATTCACGTGTTTGAGGTCGTTAACATTCGCAGAGGCCCAAGAAATATGTTAACGTCCGAGTGCGAAGCACGACGTAATTTGCGGGCCTCTGCGGATGTTAACGGCCGAAAAATACGTGAATTGACGCTTTTATTGCATAAAAACTATAAAATTCCAATGAATACCTACCCCAAAGCCATTGATTTGTGCGAAAAATGAACCGAGGTGAGATAAGAAAATGTCCGCCAATGTTGTTTTGTTCTGATAAATCTTCCGAGAATTTTTTGTTATGCGTGACGTCGGAAAAAACTCAGTTGTTGAAAGCGGCGTTAAAATCCCACACTATCAATCAATTAGGTCCTTTCACTTATGCTTTAGTCTGTACCCGCAAAACACACTTCCGGAGGCAAAAAATGGGTTTATGGGAAATCAACATTGTATACATGAAAATTGTTACTAGAAATAGTCCCAAATCGGCATTTTCAAAACGAGGCTCCCTAAATTTGCGGAGAAAACAATGACGACGCACGTGTATTAAATATACAGCGATAAAGAGCACGTGCATTCAACATGCAGCGATAAAGCGAAGTTTAAAGTGGAACAAAAACTCTGAAATTGAATGTATTCGTTAATAGCCGGTAAGATGGTTATTTTATTGGATTTACAGTCAATCGTTCCCAGTTTCATTGTTGATTTCGTATGCACGCCATGCTTTGGGTTCGAGAGTATCGTTAACTAAAACGCTTTTGGTTCGAGAGTATTGTTACCAAAACGCTTTGGGATAGAGTGTATTGTTACTAAAAATAACAAATACTAAACGTTTGAGCGGCGTTTTAAGACTCCAAGGACGACTTCCGGAGGCTGTTGTGTGCGGGGGGGGGGTCTTAGATGAAATAACCTAATTAATGTTAACCAGGTAACATGCAACGTCCGTCACCAACACTGCAAAAACGTTACTGTTCTGACCCTTTGCATGTAGTAGGCCTATACATGTATAACAACTATTCACTTTCGTCTGCGCTTAGATATTTTTAATTTTACGCAAGTCCACTTCCCCAGCCTCATTCATTGTAACATTGGCTATGATCAGACTATACGTTCTATCTGTGGGATAAGTCCCGAGTCCCTCCGATAGATGCTTTGTGTAAGCGTGCCGGGTTGATTAGGTCAGATATCTTTACATACACTCTCTCGAATAAACACTCTCTCGAGTCAAACGTTGGCTCAATTATCACGGTGGGCATTGTGCATGATGGGATGGATAACGAATACGGACAAAATAATCTCGATTCTGGTAAGATTTTTTGCAATAACTTCCTTATTTGTCCGTCAATTTTCAAAAGGTTTGTTGCATGTACCCCGCCTTACCGAGCTCTTTCATCGGATGTATGACATATTAGATAACTCTTGGTACTTTTTCCAAAAGATAGTCCCAACCGACCAGAAAGCGAAATGGTAACGTATTTGTCCGTATTCGTTATCAATCCCATCATGCACAATCCCCACCGTGATTATTACAGTAATCCGAGTTAGATTCGCTCTTTAACCCATTACCACACAATCACTCTTTTTGACTCCCAACAAAATCCCGGCTTTGGAAAACATCATGGAAAATGAAGAAATTGCTTGTGACAAGCAATTTCTTCATTTCCCACAATGTTTTCTAACTAAAGTAATCCAAAAATTAACATTTCACTCATTTCGAAATTGTCGTCTGCATGATCTTTAATTTGGAACAATTCAAAATTTTGCTGTTTGGTATTGGGTTAATGTGTTGATGTCGCTCATAGTAAATGAGCGACATCAACAAATCAAAGAGAGAATTTAATCAGAGCAAACTCGGATTATTTTTATAGGAGCATGTAAACAAACACTGTCTTGGTTTTCGAAGTACGTTATTGGCCATTGCAGTCTCCTCCAATTTGCGTTTTCAAACCTTACATGTCGAAAATGGTTTAGTTATCCTTCGCGAATAAACTGCTTTTTGTGATGTTCTATTGACAAGGAATTGTTTAACGTTCGATTAGAGACTTGACATAATATGTCTTCCATCACTGCGAAATAAATGTTATCATGTGTTAAGGAAGGTGAAAACAGCCGGGACTTTTTACTCGGGGACCTCTTATCTGGTGTTAGGTAGCGTTTGGTCGATGGTTTTACCCGCCTGTATGGTTTGTACAATGAGAGGCTTGATTTCTGCCTCATTGTGTCTTACTCTGAAAGAATGAGATATCATGTACACAAAGCATCTATCGGAGGGACTCGGGACTTATCCCACAGATAGAACGTATAGTCTGATCATAGCCAATGTTACAATGAATGAGGCTGGGGAAGTGGACTTGCGTAAAATTAAAAATATCTAAGTGCAGACGAAAGTGAATAGTTGTTATACCTGTATAGGCCTACTACAAGCAAAGTGTCAGAACAGTAACGTTTTTGCAGTGTTGGTGACGGAAGTTGCATGTTGCCTGGTACACAACAGCCTCCGGAAGTCGTCCTTGGAGTCTTAAAACGCCGCTCAAACGTTTAGTATTTGTTATTTTTAGTAACAATACACTCAATCCCAAAGCGTTTTGGTAACAATACTCTCGAACCCAAAGCGTTTTAGTTAACGATACTCTCGAACCCAAAGCATGGCGTGCACACGAAATCAACAATGAAACTGGGAACGATTGACTGTAAATCCAATAAAATAACCATCTTATAATATCGGCTATTAACGAATACATTCAATTTCAGAGTTTTTGTTCCACTTTAAACTTCGCTTTATCGCTGCATGTTGAATGCACGTGATCTTTATCGCTGTATGTTTAATACACGTGCGTCGTCATTGTTTTCTCCGCATGTTTAGGGAGCCTCGTTTTGAAAATGCCGATTTGGGACTATTTCTAGTAACAATTTTCATGTATACAATGTTGATTTCCCATAAACCCATTTTTTGCCTACGGAAGTGTGTTCTGCGGGTACAGAGATAAACATAAGTGAAAGGACCTAATTGATTGATAGTGTGGGATTTTAACGCCGCTTTCAACAACTGAGTTTTTTCAGACGTCACGCATAACAAAAAAATCTCGGAAGATTTATCAGAACAAAACAACATTGGTGGACATTTTCTTATCTCACCTCGGTTCATTTTTCGCACATATCAATGGCTTTGGGGTAGGTATTCATTGGAATTTTATAGTTTTTATGCAATAATAGCGTCAATTCACGTATTTTTCGGCCGTTAACATCCGCAGAGGCCCGCAAATTACGTAAACAACCCTCATGCTTCGCACTCGGCCGTTAACATATTTCTTGGGCCTCTGCGAATGTTAACGACCTCAAAAACGTGAATTAACCCTATATTGACAGATAGGTTGTATTTTGTACGCCTTAAATGTAACGTTCGGGTTGCTTAATTTCTAAATCCATTATACAATCCGGTTAATAGGGTTTAAAAATGCTGATGTCGAAAAAACACATATTCTTTACACAAAATTATTGCACAATTGCTAGGATCATTCGAATAGGACGTGTGTTGCATCTGAAGTAAGTGAAAGTGTCACTATATCTGCTAGGCCTGCTTAAATAAGGAAAACGCAAAGCTTTAAAATCACCATGCCACATACGTTACGAAATGTTTCTTTGTGTGCACCACATCCACCATTGTTACTTGTAAATTAAAATAAAAATCGTTTCCATGGCTTCTGTAAGATGCAGAAGGTGAAAACCTCAATGTGATTTTGTGCAATACATGTGTAAGTACGAAGTGCATGCTTTTTTGGGGTTCATAACTGGTTATGCTTGTATATATTTCATATTTTACGGGCAAGCTGAGCTGATTTCGCCTGAAATGCCTTACATTCACGGAATGATAGAGAAAACTGCATCTTTCTCGAAGAAAACAGACATTGCTAGGGGTCAAGAAATCATTTGAGATGAGCCTCGGCCTAGTCTCATTCCCAAAGAAAAAAACTTCATCGATTCAATTTTTCAATTTTCTTACCTTGGTGGTGTCCTGCCTCTGTTTTGCACCACAAACCGGCGTTATACACCACGCTTTCAGCGTTACGAAAACCACATCCCCCGGTAACGATTGGACACGGTGATTATACTGTTGTGAGCTATGGAGTGGCATTTCCCGCACAAATAGTCTTAAATTAGAGCGCGCTCATTCATTTTGCGTTAAAACTATTCAAAAACTGCCCAGAAAATGTAATAACGCAGTATCTCGCGCATCTATCGGTGCGATGCCGATTATTGCAGAAATAGATTACAGGAAATTGATTTTTCTTGGTCAATTATGCAGATTATCATCTAATTATCTCACAAAAAGTATTTTTGTTCACAGATCAGTAAGGTATCTGAATAGTTATTCTTGTGCACAGCATGGTTTCATTCCCGATATTTGTATAATTCTGTCAAAGTACGGTCTGTTTGGATATTTTGAGCATTCCATGCGCACTTCATATTTCCCGCCAAAATTAGCCTGGCGGTCCATTGTAAAATATAAGGTCCATGAAAAACGGGATTCTATTTTACGCCAAAGTGTAGGCTCAAAGATAAGAAACGTACAGTTTGAAGTTTTATTTTCACAAAACGACGTTTCCTGTATTTGGCGTTGTATTCGTGACCCCTATACCTGGAAGGGCTACATGTATACTGCAAATTATATACTTTGCATGCTTTGTTCTTATGAGGTCCCTCAAATATGTAATAAATGCCAAAAAGTTGTCGATAAATGTACATTGCACAAGCTTATGTTTTGTACTTATAATAACGCCATAAGATTGCAACTCTGGCGCTCTATTTGTCATGTTATGGGACAACGTCAGTACAGAAGCCTACTTCAGAAAACGCCTCAAGAACAGGTGATCGATATGCTTGGTGGACTTGCGCAATACTTTGAAAATACTGCTCAGGTAGACCAAGCGATATCCTGCATTTCATCAAATGCTATGATCACGAATAATGATAACTATGCATCAACAGCGTTATTCGAATGACACGAATTTCTACAGTATGTTATTATTGTTATATCACAGAATGTTATGTGAATATGAATGTACATAGCTACAATTTTCAGTATGAAATGAATAAGCGTTGGTCATAATGACTGGGGTGTCATAACTGGGGTCTATTTAGGCCACAGTTACGACATTTTTGTCATTTAATTAGCAATGTGCCAATAATTGATATTAGAAGTAAAGCTTTGCATTCATTCATGCATAGATTGTCCCTTCTTTTTCTTTTCATTTTTTGTCGGTCACTGTAAATTCTATTTCATTTGTTTGTATTGTCATGTCTGTTTGTATGTTTGTATTGCCATGCTCTTCTTTTCAAGGAGGAAATAAAAGAATCAATCAATCGTCTGAAGTAGCTTTCAAATAGGAGATTAACTTTTGTCATTTGCAGTGTTAGGAATTTTTTTGAAGGTAGAAACAAACAAGAGGACCATGATGGTCCTAAATCGCTCACCTGAATCAAGATGACAAGAGTGATAATGGCAATTTTGTCAAATTCAAAGGCATGAAACTTATAAGGACTTTCTGTTTGGAAACAATTAAGAAATAATTTTGTTCCAATCGATCCTGTAAGGTTGGGTATGAATTAGCACAATTGTTGAGTTAGTTAATTTTCAACAATTATTTCATGATTTTGCAATATACAACATAGGGCTAATTTTCAAAGCATACTGATCTGTTAGAGATTGATCATTTATGATAGGCTCAATTAACAAGATTTTGTCTGTAATTGATAGAATTTAGTGAAAGATTACCATCTGATAAGCTAAAGCTAATCCCTTATTTGTTTACATAAGATAAACATGGGGCCAGCCTGAGAGCAACAGATAAGGGAAATAGAAAATTGGCCCAATGGTTTATTTTTAAAGAATTTTCTTATGATTTCTCTAAATCTGATAAGCCCTTCCTCCCTGCCATGCCCACATTTTTTGACCAATGGAAAAATTTATGAACACATTTTGAAAAGAGTAACTCAAGGAACATTCCAGTAAAGTCTGGTTCAATTGGGCACAATGGTTGATTTTTAAAGAATTTTCTTATGATTTCTTTAAGTCCGATAAGCCCCTTCCTCCCTGCCACACCCACATTTTTTGACGAATCAAAAATCCGCGAAAAAGTTTTGAGAAGGGTCACTCAAGGAACCTTCCAGCAAAGTCTGCTTCAATTGGGCACAATGGTTGATTTTTAAAGAATTTTCTTATGATTTCTCTAAGTCTAATAAACCCCTTTCTCCCTGCCACAGTCAGTTTTTTACAAATGAAAAAAACTGTGAACAAATTTTGAAAAGAGAGACTCAAAGAACATTCCTGCAAAGTTTGCTTAAAATTGGCCCATTGGTTGATTTTAAAAGAATTTTCTTATGATTTCTCCAAGTCTGATAAGCCCCTTTCTCCCTGCCAAGGCCACAATTTTTTACAAATAAAAAGATTTGTGGTCAAATTTTGAAAAGAATGACTCAAGGCACATTCCTGCAAGGTCTGGTTCAAATTGGCCCAATGGTTGATTTTTAAAGAATTTTCTTATGATTTCTCTAAGTCTAATAAGCCCCTTTATCCCTGCCACAGCCATGTTTTTTTGTTTTGTTTTTTTTTTCAAATGTAAAATTTCTGAACAAATTTTGAAAAGAATGACTTAAGGCACATTCCTGCAAAGTATGGTTCAAATTGGCCCAATGGTTGATTTTTAAAGAATTTTCTTCTGATTTCTCCAAGTCTGATAAGCCCCTTTTTCCCTGCCATGGCCACAATTTTGACAAATGAAAAAAATTGTGAACAAATTTTGACAAGAATGACTCAAGGCACATTCCTGCAAAGTATGGTTACAAATTGGCCCAATGGTTGATTTTTAAAGAATTTTCTAATGATTTCTCTAAGTCTAATAAGCCACTTTCTCCCTGCCACGGCCACATTTTTTGACAAATATAAAAATTTGTGAACAAATTTTGAAAAGAGTGACTCAAGGATTATTCCTGCCAAGTTTGGTTCAATTGGGCCCAATGGTTGATTTTTAAAGAATTTTCTTATGATTTCTAGTCTGATAAGCCTCTTTCTGCCTGCCACGCCCACATTTTTTGACAAATCAAAAATTCATGAACAAGTTTTGAAAAGTATCACACAAGGAACATTCCTGCCAAGTTTGGTCATAATTGGTCCAATGGTTTAGGAGGAGAAGATGTTGAAAGAAATTGTGAACGGACGGACGGACAGATGGACGGACGGACGGACGGACAGACGGACGGACGACGGACAAAAAGCGACCACAATAGCTCACCTTGAGCACTTCGTGCTCAGGTGAGCTAAAAACAACAATACATAATTATTAGCGATTATTTATTAAATAGCCTAATTTCACATAAAACATTTCTTTTCAGATAATAAAAGAGATTAGTTTAATACAAAACAAACCAAATCATTCACACATAAACTAAATAAAATCTGTACACTCTGACTGATGTTTTCAGTCATCAGAAAAATAATTAAAATTCACAGCTACAGAAAAGAGAGGGTGAAGACATTCTTTTTTTTTTCTTCAAATCTAAACCTTAACCCTTTCCCAAACAAGTCCTGGTTTTGACGTCCCTAATAGAAACGGCTTGGGAAAACATTGAAACAAAAGAAGAAACTGCTGATAACCAGCAGTTTCTCCTTTTGTCTCAATATTTTCTATGCCATATTTTACACAAATCAAATTCTATTTTTAATAACATCCATTTTGTCATTTGTGGCAGTTTTTGAAGTGGATAACCCTAAAATTTTGTCATTTGGGAAAGGGTTTAGTTGTGGGTGCTTATTTGAATCATCTCATGAGACAATTCCAATGAGTACTCACAACAAAGGGTTTGATAAACAATAAATGAAATATTGCATTTTGAAAAGACATTACCCCTTCAATCTGTAGTCCTTACTCCAATCAAGCGGAAAGTGCAAAATTGTTGTAAGATGCATATTTTAAAAATACATGCACTTACATCAGTTTTGCACAAATACATTAATATCAAATCCTTGCTAATTATTTCAAAACAAAATTTCCCATACAGTAAGGGTGGTTTGTTTTAACATACAGAGAGGTCATTCAAAAATATTGGAGAAAGAATGATGATAAAAAGATTCCCCTTCTAAAATGCCAGATTTTGACTCAATAGTGACTGAATTTTGGATAATTCAAGAAATTGAATCTGTCCTATGGAAAATTTTCATAATGTATTTATAAGCATTTTTCTATGTTTTTTTCTCCCAAACTATGTAAAGAACATCAAATTCAGGTGTTGTTTGTTAAAGATTAAATCTGTTCTTTCCAAGATTTACAAGTGTTATATTATCATGATAAAAAAAAATGCATGCAACCCTTTAAAAGAGATATTCTATCCATTTTCCAAGCAATAAAACTTCAGACTGTCCTAAACTGAAAGCTGTTGCAGAAGACAATACATTTTTCTAAATACAGAAAAGCATATAATTTAAATCAATGAACCATTGGGAAGAGAATAGGCTGGTTGTCCAATGACATTGTCAAACCATGGCATTATTTGTTGGGAAATGATTATTGAAATAACATGGTCTGCCTTCCTTATTGTTTTATCAGATCTCTATTTAAAACAATTATGACGAGCTATTATTGACATAGAACCACTAAAGACTAACAATGATTGATCGAATATTGTTTCACAATTCATCAGTTATATTGTGGTGGTTGGAGCACCTAACCATGTTACCTGACATTTCTCACAACAGTACAAACACAACATTTATTTCTTTCCCAAACAAGACCTGATTTTGACGTTCCTAATAGAAAATGCTTGGAAAACATTGAGACAAAAGAAGAAACTGCTGATAACCAGCAGTTTCTCCTTTTGTCTCAATATTTTCTATGCCATATTTTACACTAATCCTATCTTTCATAACATTCATTCAGTCATCTGTGAAAGTTTTTGAAGTGGATCACCCTGAAATTTTGTCGTTTAGGAAAGGGTTAATTAGAGCCACCTGCTGCTTATCACACAGACAATTTGTATGTATACTGATAATACATGAAGATGCAAACTTGACACAAATTCTGGTACATATAATTCAACCAAAATATGTTTAAGTAAAAAACATTAAACATTGCATGCAAAGAAGATACTAGTCACCAACATATTCCAATGTGTGAATTTCTTTCATGCTTTTCAAATCTGTAGAGAAAAGTAGAAAAGTAATCAAGAATCAAGCAAGTGCTAGACAAAGACAACATTTTCAAAGTGGCAGAGAAAGGAGTAACATCCATTTACCCACATTCTACAAGGAATATAATGTGTCTGTCTATCTGTAGTAGATTGTTTTTCATCTTTTGAATTCATACCTTTCCAAATACGGAGGAATATCAGAATGTCTAAATTTCAAAACTGCTGCGGATGTAAAATGCGTACTGATAATGAATGGAATTTGTGTACATGGAAGCATATATTTATAATATCTAGGGGCTGCTTTCAAGTACCGTATGACTGGTAATTTCTGCGGCAAGGTAATTTTTGCGGATACAATCAAACCGCAAAAATTAAATTCGCAAATAATATGTTGACTGAAATTTGACATCTAAATGCTACCTTTGATTTAAAAACTTCTATGTGGGTTAAGCGTAATCTACACCACACTCTTTACAGGTGTTGAATTATCATTATCGTCATCCTGTCAAAATTTTAGGGTTCTTAAAATTCAAAGGTTTGGTTTATTGGGGTTTTATACCATTTTCAACTACTAAGGTCATATCGCGGCGGCTAAAGCACCTAACCATGGATTCCTGTCGTTTCTTATACCAGTACTACCACAACACCCTTACCGAGCTGTTGGCTGCAGCACCTTTGCATTGTACAATTTGTCTTAAAAGAAACTATTAATGTGACCAGACATATAATATGAACTAGCAGTCAATCCAAAAAAAATGGATTGTCAAAACACTCATACAAATCTCGCACATAAAATTATATTAAGACGTAAAATATGTTTATACAATATTGGATATATAAATTATAAAACATCAAATAATAAAACCTTTCCAAAACAAGACAAGATTTTGACCATCGAAAGAGGCAAATCATTGAAAAACATTGACAGAAAAGAATGAAATGCTTGTAATTACTAGTAGCATTTTCTCCTTTTACCTCAATATTTTCTTTTTCTATCATTCATGTGATTGCAATGATTAAATAACCATAGATAAATTTGGTCTGTCAAGCAATTTAAATTTGATCAATCCAAAATGATGTCTTGTTGGAAAGGATCAATTCTACTGCATATGTAAAATAGAGGCAACATAACATGGATAACACAAAGTGACAGCATTCAAAACTTCATGCTTCTGAATCTACACAATAAAGCTGTATAGCCATTTCCAAAACAGCTAGACCATTTCAAATTAAACGCTGATTATCAACATTTTCTTCTTTTGCATGTCAGAACCAGGTCTTGCTTGGGAAAGGGTGAATGTCACTTCTTGCCCCCGCGTATCAAAACAGGGCCAACAGCCTCTTTCAATGTAAATGATTCATCATGTGTGAAACAAATATTTAGGTAGTCCACCCCTAATGAGATTCATGCGATGTCAGAATTATTGGGGTGATGTCATTAACATTCTGCTAAGGAACGCTTCACTGCTTATTGGGATGATGTCATTAACATTCTGCTAAGGAATGCTCCACTGCTTATTGGGGTGATGTCATTAACATTCTGCTAAGGAATGCTCCACTGCTTATTAGGGTGATGTAATTAACATTCTGCTAAGGAACGCTCCACTGCTTATTGGGGTGATGTCATTAACATTCTGCTAAGGAATGCTCCATTGCTTATTGGGATGATGTGATTAACATTCTGCTAAGGAATGCTCCACTGCTTATTAGGGTGATGTAATTAACATTCTGCTAAGGAACGCTCCACTGCTTATTGGGGTGATGTCATTAACATTCTGCTAAGGAATGCTCCACTGCTTATTGGGGTGATGTCATTAACATTCTGCTAAGGAATGCTTCACTGCTTATTGGGATGTCATTAACATTCTGCTAAGGAATGCTCCACTGCTTATTAGGGTGATGTCATTAACATTCTGCTAAGGAATGCTCCACTGCTTATTGGGGTGATGTCATTAACATTCTGCTAAGGAATGCTCCACTGCTTATTGGGGTGATGTCATTAACATTCTGCTAAGGAACGCCCCACTGCTTATTGGGGTGATGTCATTAACATTCTGCTAAGGAATGCTCCACTGCTTATTGGGGTATTGTCATTAACATTTTGCTAAGGAACGCTCCACTGCTTATTGGGGTGATGTCATTAACATTCTGCTAAGGAATGCTCCACTGCTTATTGGGATGATGTCATTAACATTCTGCTAAGGAACGCTTCACTGCCAAATGTTTACTATGTTGCCCCAGTAGGTTCCGATACTTAACAAAAATGAACGATCTTGCACAAAACATTTCAACATCTCATGAATCTTATTACGGTTGACTACTTTAATGTTACAGTTATTCAAACAAAAATTGTAAGTGAACATAGAATTGCATACACTCTCAGTAGTTATTAACTCCTAAGTATGCTTTTACATAAGGTTTAAACAAAACTCTCATTGCCTTAACAAGCTATCTGCTTCACAATGATTTAAAATAAAACAAAATTGGAGTTAGTCCAACGGTATTGCATGTACCGGTACATGTACAAACTTTGTCACAATGTTAATGCAACATTATTGTAAATACAGATCAGCCAAAAATCAGGAAAAGGGGGCCTGTCAAAAAGGGGGCCTGTAAAAACTGTCCATCATAGCCAACCTGGCACAAGATCAGCCTGTACATGCACAGTCTGACCAGCATCCATGTTGTTTTCAATTAAGTTCTTCATCTTGCAAACAAGAGGCCCAGAGGGCCTTATCGGTCACCTGAATCAAATGAGCAGAAACATTTAAGGAAAATGTTAAGTTAACAAAAAGCGCAACCCCCCAGCACCACCATTTCTTGACAGTCTTTTTTTCTCTTGTACAAACTTATTTAAAGACTCAAATACCAAATGTGAATTCAATCCAACAATAGAACATTTCTTAATATGTACCCTATTTACCCCCTTTTGGCACCTTTTGGGGCCCAAAAGGGAGATAACTCCATGATTTGTTAAAGTCTGAAGCGGCTTTCCATTGGAATGCTTCCTGCCAAGTCTGGTAGAAATCTGTCCAATGGTTCTCAAAAAGAAGAAAAAAATGTTCAAAGTTAAGTAATAACGCGAATCCCTCCCATCTCCCATCCGCAGCACGGCCATTTATTGACGAGTTTTTTTCTCTTGTACAAATTTTGTAGTCCTTGCCCTAAAGACTTTAACTTCCAAATGTGTATCCAATGCAACAGCCGGTTCATGAGTAGAAGATATTTTAAGATGTACCCAATTTACCTCCTTTTTGGCCCTTTATGGGACCCCAAAGGGAGATAACTCCATGATTTGTACAAAATCTGAAGCGGCTTCCTATCAGGATGCTTCCTGCCAAGTTTGGTTGAAATCCGTCCAATGGTTCTTAATAAGAAGTCGAAAATGTTAAGTTAACTAATACCGCGACCCCCCTCCCATCCCCCATCCCCAGCACGGCCATTTCTAGGCGGATTTTTTTCTCTTGTACAAATTTTGTTGTCCTTGCCCTAAAGACTCAAAATACCAAATGTGAATCAAATCCAACAGCCGGTTCATGAGAAGAAGATTTTTTAAGATGTACCCTATTTAACCCCTTTTTGGCCCCTTATGAGGCCCCAAAGGGAGATAACTCCATGATTCGTACAAATCTGAAGCGGCTTCCCATGGGGATGCTCCCTGCCAAGTTTGGTTGTAATCCGTCCAATGGTTCTCAAGAAGAAGTCGAAAATGTTAAGTTAACTAATAACGCGACCCCCCCTCCCATCCCCCATCCCCAGCACGGCCATTTCTGGGCGGATTTTTTTCTCTTGTACAAACTTTGTTGTCCTTGCCCTAAAGACTCTAAATACCAAATGTAAATCAAATCCAACAAACGGTTCATGAGAAGAAGATTTTTTAAGATGTACCCTATTTAACCCCTTTTTGGCCCTTTATGGGGCCCCAAAAGGAGATAACTCCATGATTTGTACAAATCTGAAGCGGCTTCCCATGGGGATGCTCCCTGCCAAGTTTGGTTGTAATCCGTCCAATGGTTCTCAAGAAGAAGTCTAAAATGTTAAAAGTTAACGCACGGCGCACGACGGACGACGCACGACGACGGACGAAACACGGTAGCAATAGGTCACCATGACCTTCGGTCAGGTGACCTAAAAAAACTGTATGTTAGAAACATGGATCCTCAACCCATTACCAGAGGGCAAAATATTGGACTTGTCAAAATTCAAATATGTTCCAGACGACAATTTCAAATGAATGAAATTTAAACATTGTTGGTCTTTTGATGTAGAAAACATTGTGGGAAATGAAGAAATTGCTTGTCACAAGCAATTTCTTCATTTCCAACGATGTTTTCCAAAGCCAGGATTTTGTACGGAGTCAAAAAGAGTCATGGTTATGGGTTAATAGACTGCATTTGATCACATGCTGATCTAGAAACACATTAACCCATTACCACACAGTGACTCCATTTGACTCAACCCACAAGATAATGGCTTTGGAAAACATCATGGAAAATGAAGAAATTGCTTGTTACAAGCAATTTCTTCATTTACCACACTGTTTTCCACGTAAAAAGACCAAAAAATTCAAAATTTGATTCACTTTAAATTGTCGTCTGCATCATCTTTGAAATTGGACTAGTTTAAAATTTTGCCGTTTGGTAATGGGTTAATATAAAATAATCTATGTTCTTTTTTTCCAAATCTTGGCTCATATTGTTATGCAAGTACAATAGCTTTGTGCTTGCCTTAACCCTTTACCAAACAAGACCTGGTTTTGACGTCCCTAGTGGAAAATGCTTGGGAAAATATTGAATCAAAAGAAGAAACTGCTGATAGGCAGCAGTTTCTCCTTTTGTCTCAATATTTTCTGTGTTATCTTGTACACAAATCCTATCTATACCAACATGACTTTTGTTGTCTGCGCCAGCTTCCAAATTGGAAGACCCTAAATTTTTGTCGTTTAGGAAAGGGTTAACATTGCCCTACATGGCATGTTAAAACCAAACTCCAAATGTCTAAATAAGCTACCTGCTTGATAATGATATAAAATAAATTTGATACTTCACTGCAAAACTATCGTAAGTGCATGTAAAATTATACACACTTACAACAGTTCAGCACAAAACCATTGAAATTGAATCATACAATATAAAGGTGAGTTGCGTCATGAGTCCGAGTCTAGTCGTCTAAATGAAGTGCCAAGATGTCGCGTGGGTTTCACCATTTTCTCTCGTGCCTCCCTTCGACCATCCTCCTTATGGTCAAAATCACATTGATGTAACTCTGGAAGCCGATGTAGGGAGCAAAACACATTACCTGAAGGTAGATAAGATATATCATCATGATATTGATAATTGTGCATTTTATAATACATGGACTAAATGTTTTTTTTTTCTTTTCTTTTTTTCTATGTTTTCTCCTTTTCTCATTTGCTTCTCTCATGACACCAACTGGCACCAATTGGCTCCAATTCCAATTGGCGATTTTGCCGGTGCCAAGTTACTCTCCAAAGCCGAGGTCTATTGATTAACCATCAAATATGACCTCTGCCGTTATTGATAAACCAACAGCCTATTTGGTCGTCATAATCTAATTAAAGCACATCGTTTGAATAATCGAATCAAAATCATTCAGTTTTATCTTGCATGATCATTACGTATACATTATGTCGCTTCTATATTTGGCTGAAGCCGGTAACATTTGAATTATCGAATCAAAATCATTCTGTTTCATCTTGTTTTATTACGTATACATTACGTCGCTTCTATTTTTGGCTGAAGCCGTTAATTTGAAGCGTCAGCTAATGAAAGTTTGTATCAGTTTTTTTAAATTGTTTTGTTGTGTATAGCCAACGATTGGATACCGAAATCCCGCCAAGGCCCCGAGATTCGACGTGAAATGACCCGCGAGAACAGAGCATCATTCTATCATAATAGAATGAAGAGAGAATGTGCTCTGTTCGTAAGAGAGTAGTGCCAAGTCTGAAATTGCCAGGGGGCGCCATTCTATTGATCGTTCCGCACATCCGGGCGTTTATCGGTATTACCCGACATGCAACGCTGCATAGAGACGGTGAAAACAAACCCTTAGTTACCCAAAGAAATGCGTTGGAGTTTTGACCCCTATGATATATTTTGAGCGATTTTCACACGAAAACACATTTCTGAATAGTTATTATGCTGCTTTTTGTTTCAGCCATTACCTTAAATTGAAATATATGTATTTTTTACATTTGAAACCCAATTTGAATTCGGGGAAACACGTAAATGCAAATAGATCTAGTTCAAAATTGGGACCCTGTAAATTGTTATTTGTAGCGATCAATTTGTATCAAGCATCCTCATTGCGGGTGTCAAACCAAAGAATTCCTTTAATAAGTTATGAAAACTATTAACTCCATTCCATTTATGAGAAAACTGGAAAAAAGAATACCGATAACCATACTATCTTCCCTCCGCCACATATTTCCAAATTGTAAGACAAAAAGTGTCATACTCTTGACTTTTTACGATACAGCAAAACAAATTCTTGCCAAAAAACTAGATATATAATTTAACCCTTTCCCAAACAAGACCTGGTTTCGACGTCCCTTAAATGAAATGCTTGAGAAAACATTGAGGCAAAAGAAGAAAATGCTGATGATCAGAATTTTCTCCTTTTGCCTCAATATTTTCAAAGCCATAATATGCACAAATCATTTTAGGATTAACATCAATTTTGTTCTCTTAATCAGCTTTTACATTGGACCACCCTTAAAATTTGCCGTTTGGATATGTGTTAATGAATGGAATCTTGTTTTCATCTGCCAGAAAAAGATTACATACGCATTTAATATCAAATGCATACATAATTTGTTCATAATTAGTCCTTTCCCAAAAGGAAAGTTTTCGGCAAAACTGTTCCATTAACGCGTAGATAGAAACGGGGATGATAATAACAATAATGAACATTAGATCTAAAGTAATATTAAAGAAGAGGACCATGATGGTCCTATATCGCTCACCTGAACCAAAATGATATAAGGCACAGTTTTGTTCAATTCAATTAATATTTATGACTTTAAGACTGAAAACAAACTTATGGTCAATAACATTGTGTCAAGTTTTATTCTGATTAGTCACTATTTGTGGTTGTCGGGGAAAAATTTGAAGGGCAGATCATCCAAGATCTTATGGTCTCCAACATTGTGTCCAATTTTTGTCTTAATTGATAAAAAAATTGTAGATTTTAGATTGTAAACAAGGTCAAAAACTGTTGAAAACAGCAATTTTGTAAAATTAAAGGGCACATAACTCTCAACTTTCTGATCCCATCGGGCTGAATATTAAACTAATACGAGTTCTAACAGTCTCCAACATTGTGTTCAAGTTTTGCCTTGATTAGTCAACAATTGTAGATTTTAGAGCGGGTAAACAAAGTCGAAAACAGCCGAAAATGGCAATTTTGTAAAATACATGGGCGCATAGCTCTCGTCTTTCCGGCCAGATCAGATGCAGATAACTTAAAACTTTCTGGCCTGATCAGAGTGAGACCAAAAATCAAACTCATCCAAGATCTTATGGTCACCAACATTGTGTCCAACTTTTGTATTGATTGGTCAATGTTTGTAGATGCTAGAGTATAAACAATGTCAAAAGTAGCTATTTTTTACATTCAAGGGCAGATAACTCCAGACTTTCCAGTCCAATCTGACCCAAAATCCGACTCTTCCAAGATCTTATCATTATTAATATTGTGTCCAAGCTTTGTTTTGATTGGTCAATAATTGTAGATACTATAGTGTAAACAAAGTCGGAATCTGTGAAAAACTTCAATTTTGTCAAATTCAAGGCCAGATAACTCAGGACTTTCTAATCCGATCAGACCAAAAATCAAAATCATCTGAGCTCTTATGGTCACCAACATTTTGTCCAACTTTTGTATTGATTGGTCAATATTTGTAGATGCTAGAGTGTAAACAATGTCAAAAGTAGCTATTTTTTACATTCAAGGGCAGATAACTCCTGACTTTTCGGTCCGATATGACCCAAAATATAACTCATCCAAGATCTTATAGTCACTAACTTTGTGTCCAAGTTTTGTCTTGATTGGTCAATAATTGTAGAAGCTATAGTGTAAACAAAGTCGAAAACTGTGAAAAACGGCAATTTTGTAAAATTCAAGGGCAGATAACTTAAAACTTTCTGATCCGATCAGCCCAAAAATCAAACTCATCCGAGATCTTATAGTCACCAACATTTTGTCCAACTTTTGTATTGATTGGTCAATATTTGTAGATACTAGAGTGTAAACAATGTCAAAAGTAGCTATTTTTTACATTCAAGGGCAGATAACTCCTGACTTTCAGGTCCGATCTGACCCAAAATCGAACTCATCCGAGAACTCAAGGTCATGCATGTTTTGACCAAGTTTGGTCAAGAATGGCTTATATTTGTAGATGCTAGAGTGTAAACACCAAATTGTTGACAGACGGACGGACGGACAGACAGACGGACGACGGACAAAAAGCGATCACAATAGCTCACCTTGAGCACTTCGTGCTCAGGTGAGCTAACAAGAGCTGTCACTGTAAGATGACAATGCCCCCGACATCGCTTTGATTTTAAATTATGGCCAATCTATGTTCAAGGTCAAGGTCATCCAGGGGTCAAGGTCACCAAAGTATGTGCCTACAGAAAGGCAATGTACCAAGGAATGTTGTGGTAAAGTATGAAGCGAATATGTTAAGTAATAAGGAAGTTATGGCCAATGTTAAAGTTTTTGGACGGAATGACGGACAGACGGATGGACGGACAGACGGACGGACAGACGGACGGACGGACAAGTCAAATTTATGATGCCTCCCTATCGGGGGCATAAAAACATTATTTGTGTAACGAGAGCCAAAAAGATATAATGTAAAGGGGCAAATGGTGATAATCGGCATTTCTTTTTTCCAAATTCTTTTATCAAACTTTGGACAATAATGAGAACTAGGCATTATATCTAAAGCTACACAAATTATACAAGCGAGAGACGGCAAACTGCGTGAAAACCAAAGCTGAGACAAGTTACTCGTATACGGATTGAGAAGTTTGTGACAGCATTGTAAGAAATGTAAATTTACGTTATCATAAGAAATCCTTCATTTTATTATTCCATTTCTTTCAAAACAAAAAACAACAACCAAAACATAATCACAAACGTATAGATTTGTGATTAACCCTTTCCCAAACAAGGCCGGGTGTTTAGGCCTACTCTGAAAGATAGGCTTAGGTAAGAAAACTTTGAAGGAAAAGAAGATTATGCTGACAATCAGCATTTTCTCATTTCAGTCAATATTTCCATTATTTATAAATATAAATCTGTGTGTCTCAATCAATTTGTTGTCTGCAGCAATTCTTTGAATATTGAACCACCCTGTGCGTAAACTTGTTGTTTGGGAAAATGTGTAGGCCCTAAACTTAAAATTATTGAACAGGTTAGACGTCGTTGCTGAATGGATCTCCTAAGCATTATAGATCTAGTCAGAATATAATTTATTTAGTATGAAAAAAATTAAAGTTTTGTCTCGATTAGACCATTACAACGATAATTTCAGGGGAGGGGAGGGGTGAGTTATGTCATAAAAGGAATGATAAATAACATATTTAAGTGTGTCTGTTTAACAACAGGAGTTATCAGTGGTCAGTAGCATACGCGTAATTTACGTTGGAATGGTCGCTGCATCTAATTAGCATAATTGTGTAAAATATCCTTTGTTAATTGTCAACATAACCCTCGGAAAATATCATTTGTTATCTATCAATTAGCTCTAAACAATCCCCATATTCGAGAGGAGGCCATTTTGACGGATCGTTTTCCCTATTGGTAACAGGTCCTAGGGACCTATTTTAATCCGATAATCTTGAGGAAATTACTTAGAATAACATGTTTTTATGTCAACCAATATTTTTCTTAAATATCTAAACAAGAGGACCATGATGGTCCTATATCGCTCACCTGAACCAAAATGATATAAACAACACTTTTCTTCAATTCAAAAAATATTTATGACTCTAAGACTGAAAACAAACTTATGGTCAATAACATTGTGAAAATCGAACTCATCCAAGATTTCATCGCGCCCAACATTGTGTCCAAGATTTGTCTTGTTTGATAAATAATTGTCGATTCTGGAGTATAAACAAGGTCGAAAAAAGCCGAAAACAGCAATTTTGTCAAATTCAAGGGCACTCTCCACTTTCTGGTCAGATCAGGCTGAAAATCAAACTCATCCGAGATCTTATGATTTCCAACATTGTGTCCAAGATTTGTCTTGATTGGTCAATAATTGTAGATTCTAGAGTGTAAACAAGGTCTAAAGCAGCCGAAATCGGCAATTTGATCAAATTTAAGGGCACATAACTCTCATCTTTCTGGTCAGATCAGACTGAAAATCAAACTCATATGAGATCTTATAGTCTCCAACCTTGTGTCCAAGTTTTGGATTGATTGATCAATAATTGTAGATTCTAGAGTGTAAACATCGTCGAAAACAGCCAAAAATGACAATTTTGTCAAATTCAAGGGCAAGTAACTCTCGACTTTCTGATCAGATCAGACTGAAAATCATACTCATCCGGGATCTCATGGTCCCAAACATTGTGGCAAAGTTTTGTCTTGATTGATGAATAATTGTAGATTCTAAAGTGTAAACAAGGTCAAAAACAGCCGAAAATGGCAATTTTGTCAAATTCAAGGGCACATAACTCTCGTCTTTCTGGTCAGATCTTACTGAAAATCAAACTCATCCGAGATCTTATAGTCTACAATGTTATGTCCAAGATTTGTCTTGATTGATCAATAATTGTAGATGCTAGAGTGTAAACAATGTCAAAACTAAGCATTTTTCGCATTCAAGGGCAGATAACTCCTGACTTTCTGGTTCGATCTGACCCATAATCGAACTCATCCGAGATCTTATGGCCATACATGTTTTGACCAAGTTTGGTCAAGATTGGCTTATATTTGTAGATGCTAGAGTGTAAACACGAAATTGTGGACGGACGGACAGACAGACAGACGGACGGACAGACGGACGGACAGACGGACGACGGACAAAAAGTGACCACAATAGCTCACCTTGAGCACTTCGTGCTCAGGTGAGCTAATAACATTTCTTATTGAAAATTTCACATAATAACACCGGAGGTATGATTTATAGATCAAATTATAATCGACACCAAAATTTGGTATATACAATATAGAGCGTTGCTATGCAGTTGTTTTCACCGCCAAATCCGCCATCTTGTCGTGTGACGTCACTGCGAAACGATCAATAAGGGAATGCAGATGATTCAAATGAGTACCAAAAACATAAATTTCGTGAACAAGAAATGATATTTTGCATTTTGAATAGCAACTAACCCCTTTTTTAGCCTAAATGGCTCTGTGCGCATTGCATTAACCCCCTTTTCAAATATAAGATTAAAATCAAATTGGGTTTAAGATAACAATTTCAAGTGGACAAATTCTTTAATATTTGGTATTTTTTGGCTGAAAACATTATGGGAAATAAAGATATTAGTTGTCATTTTATACAGGGTTTTACATGCCTTTCTCTTAATGAGCATTGACACATACTGTAAACCAGGATAAGTTCGCGCCAAGAAATGTTCGCGTTTTCATGCACTCGGGCTTGTTCGCGGCGTTTTAAGTTCGCGGATTAATGCTGTCAGCGAATCGCGCGAAATAACACGCCATAGGAAATTGAAAAATTGATAAGTTGAATAATATGGGGAATCAGATAATCAGATAATTACATATTGAATCATGACTGTTAACACGATTTTTAGTCGCCTTTGACAGTATGGTCGAAGTAAGTTTCAATCGACCCATTGTTTTATTTCACACTTTATAGTATACTGGATTACAGTTTGTAACACAATGCATAGAATTTGAGCGTTACATTAATTTCACACCTATTTACCTATAGCGTCGAGAAGTGATAATGACAGTTTTATTCATTATCATCGAAGGATGATTCAAACCTCGTAGCTGTGGCTAATTTCAAACTACAGTTACGAGGTTTTAAACATCAACCAACGTTTGCTATCATATTCGGCATTCGAATGCCAAACGACCCCTTTTCTCAATTTCAGGCAGGTATATCTAGTTGAATAAGTTGGTTTATCCTTCAATGTCGTGTTTTTTAAATATGTCACAATGTCTATGTAATTTTGGATAAGAACGAAAGTAGTCTGAAATAAAGAAAACTTTTCACTTACATCCTGTTATGAAAAAGCTAGTTTCCTTGTTTACATAGTAACAAATACGTCTAGTGTAAATAATACATATCCCCATAGGTTTTCCCGAAACAAAAACTATCAAAGCTATTAAAGTTCGCGTTTTTATTGAAAGAAGCCTATTCGCGGCGTCTTAAGTTCGCGGATTACACCCATCCGCGAAAGACGCTAACTTAAAAAGCGCGAAATAATTTCCTGGTTTACAGTAAATAAATTCATTGCATTGGGTTTAGTATCACAAAGTAAGACAAGTATCTACATACCACATCTGCATCTGCCAATTGTTCTCTGTGCGAGTTCTAGCTTGCATTTACAGACTGCACATCGTTTCTTACTCTTGGTCCCGGGTTTCTCAGGGGTAGATTCTGGAGTGCTATCTTCTAGAACACTCGCATCTCTATAACAGATTTAACAACATTCGTAAAGATACAATCATACTAAATGCTTTACAAAACAATATGATTTTGTGGTGGTCTAACTTTGATGATGGTGCAGGTATGGAAACAAATATTACTGCAAATTGACAATCTATTGCATAGAAATCCATGAGGAAAAAGAAGAACATGCCAGCTACCAGTCGTCATATGCACAAGTAGCCTGTAGGTTAAACTGTTTTCATTGCTTAAATGGAAAGTCAAGCCCCTATTTATACAATCAACCAATTAAGTTCATTTGGAAAGGATGCAGAGCCCAAATAGTTGAGTCAGTAGCATCAGAGTCTGTCAATCCAGGGGTCATGAGTTCGAAAACCGGCTCGGCCAATATCCATTCTGATACAAAAGTCATTTGTCTCTCACAAATGAGTGTGATTCATTTATGTGAGAGAGCAGCTGGAGACTCAATTTGGATATTGTGGTAGTACTGGAGAGATAAATACTAAGAATCCATAGTTAGGCGGCCTTACTGTAGCCGCGATATGACCTATTAGTTGAAAGAGGCATTAACCCCCAATCAGTCAATCATTTGGATAGAATGCAGACAAAAAACACCAACTTCAACAATATTAGTTATAAATGCCTTGTAAAATAGTCAATTAGTGAGTTACTATTCATTCCTCTTTTCATGTTTTCTATGATTTCATTATGAAGATCTGTGTGCATTGACAGAAAAATTGTTGGATAAATGTTACAGATGAAGTATACCTTTTTGTCCCTCGCTTTTCCGGGGTTTCTGCATCAACTTTTAACTTTATACTATCTGGATTCACAGTTTCGGTTGCATTAAGATTACTAGAATCACTGTCTTTATTGTCTTTATTACTGCTATCACTTATAGAATCATTTGAGGTTTTATCAAGGTTTGTATCAGTGGAATCCACAGATTGTTTTGAGGTAGACGGAGCCACATTTGTGTTATCTGCAGTTTTACTAGTGTCTTCTACTGGTTTATTGTTCGAGTCTAGATTATGTGTAACACTGTTATTAGAGTTTTTGACGGCTTGTCTCAGGAATTCCTCCGCTTTCTCCATCTGCGACGATGTCGACTGTGATATATTTGAAGACAGAAAAGTGGACGAGGTAGCACCGCAAGACTCGTGGCTGGAATAGGCACTTTGTCGTTCTACAAAATAGGAAAGTCAAATATTGTTAACCCATTACCACACAATGACTCTTTATGACTTCCCTCAAAATAATGGCCATGGAAAACATCGTGGAAAATGAAGAAATTGCTTGTAACAAGCAATTTCTTCATTTCTCACAATGTTTTCCATCCAAAAAGACCTAAAAGTTAAAATTTCCATTCACTTTAAATTGTTGTGAGCAGGATCTTTCAATTTGGACCACCCTTAAATTTTGTTGTTTGGTAATGGGTTAAAAAATGTTCAATTAGTTATCTATTTCAGAAAAATTAGAGTAATAGTGAAGAATATATGGTTGTGATACATCAACACACATGCAATGTTTACAAAATGTGACCTTGATAACTGGCCTTGACCTTTGACCATGGTAGCAACACATGAAATATGAAAACCCTATCACTGACGATTCCAAAGTGAAGGCTAATATTACACATGTTACCAACAAACAGTGCAAAAACTATACCATATCACACACGATCAATCTATGCTGGGGCATATACATTTAGCAATCGAAAAGTTTCTGGCAATCATTAAGAGGAAGAAAATGAATCAATTATTTGCATGTTTATTAACCCTTTCCCAAACGACAAAATTTTAAGGTGATCCAATTTGAAAGCTGCCACCAATGACAAAATGGATGATATTGAAGAAAGGATTTGTGTACAATATGGGAAAGAAAATATTGAGACAAAAGGAGAAACTGCTGGTTATCAGCAGTTTCTTCTTTTGTCTCAATGTTTTCCCAAGCATTTTCTATTAGGGACGTCAAAACCAGGTCTTGTTTGGGAAAGGGTTAATAACAGCTAATGCCTATGACACAGTGTGTTGAATGGGAGTACCATTTTAAATGAGGCCAAGAAGAATGAACCGTCCAACAGGATTCACCCTTGTCATTTTGATACATTTTACAGGAATATTCAGGATACTTTGGCAGGGAGCAAAATCAGTCTACACAGTTGTATAGTATGATCTTATTCTATACATGTTGTTGTTAGTTTTTTCAACAAGAATTAACATTTTCCCATATACCAATTGGAGTATAAGTCAATCCAATGTCAGTTGTCTTATGAAGAGTCTAATTCAGTGCATTATCAAATCAACCCTTTCCCAAACCACGAAATGTGTGGGTGTTCCAATTTCAAAGCTGCTGCAGTCAATAGAAAGAACGTTGATAAAAATAGGATTTGTTTATAATATATCACAGAAAATATTGAGACAAAAGGAGAAAATGCTGATTATCAGCATTTTCTTCTTTTGTCTCAATGTTTTCCCAAGTTTTTTTCTATTAAGGATGTCAAAACCAGGTCTTGAATGGAAAAGAGTTGACGAACTTTACCCCTCATGAGCTCTGCTTTTGCATCCAGTCCATCTTGAGTCTTCTCTTGAACAGTTGCTACAGAGAGAAAATATTTAATCAATAAAAAATTTGTCATACTCTTTAACATGATTTCCCATTCCTGGTTTTGACATCCCTAATAGAATGGCATACAAATAGAAACATATAGGGGCAACATAAAAAAATGCTGGTAACTAGATATAAGTTAAATAACTTACTGGTTACCAGCATTTTCCTATTTTGCCTCAATATTTTCAAAGTTATATCAAACCTAAATTCTATCTCAATCATCATCCATTTTGTCATCTGCAGAAGCTTTCAAAATGGAACAATCCAAATTTAAGGCTTCGCTGTGGAAAGGTATAAATTGTAACAATTCTATACAGAGTTTGAACAATATATTCAAAATTTTAATGGTAACGCATGATTTATTATAAGCAAGCATAAAAATGCATGGCCTTGTGTTACATCCAAGTTTTACCATTGTTTAGTAAGAGGTAGCTTATTAATTGTATGGACTACAGCAGCATGTTGGTGACAAAAAAAATGACATTTGGATTGTTTTAAAATAATTATTCTTTAGTAGAAAGTAAATTGTCACTGGTAATAGAAGAAGCCTTATCCCATTTCCACATAAAGGCGCTTTTAGACGCCCCAAAAGATAAATTTATGCTTTGGACACAATTTGAAATGACTTTCAATATTGTCCAGTCTCAGGCTCAGCATCAGATAATGGGTGGGGGGAGAGGGGTGAAGACATTCTATTTCTTTTTTATTTCAAATACAAACCCTATGTTGTGGGTACTCATCTTTATAGTCTTCATGAGATGATTCAAATGAGTACCACAACATAGGGTTTGATAAATAATAGAATAAATATTGTATTTTGAAAAGCTGTCCCCCCCTCCAGTGCTCCAGCTAGGTTTTTAAAAGGGCAGGGTGCTAAGTGCCCTGAAAGGGCACTTCCAGTCGCGAAGCGACGAGAAGGGGGAGGGAGTGGGAGGGGGCATCCCCCTCCCACCAGGGGGGTTTGGGGGGTCTCCCCCAAGAAAATTTTGAATTCTAGGGGCTTAAAGATGGGCTCTGGTGGGTTTTAAATAGGATTTTGGTATTTAAAAAGGGAGATTATTGCTACCCCTCCATATCTCTCATTAGACAAGTGGCACCTATAAGTATTCTTTTACGTCTGTTCATTTAGGGCCACCGGGGGGGGGGGGGCGTATCTCTCCCTAAAAAAATTATTTCTTTAAAGGGCTTAAAGATTATGGGCTCTGGTGTGTTTCTAAAAGGGTTTTGGTATTTACAAAGGGAGACTTTTTCAACCCCTCCATGGGTCTCATCAGACAAGTGGCACCTAGAAGTATTCTAGTTTTTCTATTAAAATTATGCCTGTTCATTTAGGGCCGAATAACGGCTGCATTCCTAATTCAAAAGACCATTGTTTTGATTTTAAAAAAATCTTACAACAATGCTAAAAAAATCTTTCCATACCCTTGAAATACAATATTGAATAAACTCTCAACTGTCTTGATTTTTTGCTGTCCATGCTGCAAATTCTTTACAGAGTTTGTAAAGAATTCAGAGTCTGGAGGGCAGGTTGTGATAAATTTCTTACATTAAGTAATATTTTTGTCTGTCGTTTCTTTCAATTTAGACCATTCAACAATTGTTGCTTCAGTGTTGAAAGGGTGAAGAGAGCACGGGGAAGAGGGGAAGTATAGGAAATGCTCAATTTCTTCCTTTGTCTCAATTTATATTTCACTAATGCATTAATAGTTCTTCATTTTTGAACATGGATATTGTGATATACTCTTGCTTTGAATGTGGAATTCTAATTTGGATCTCTCTATTTTTTTTTTTTTTTTTTTTTTTTTTTTTTGAAAAAAAAAAATTATCTGGTAAAGGGTTTATTTGGATGCAGAAGTGTATTTAATTGAAAGGGAGACTTTCCAATTCAGGTATTCAGAGGAAAGGAGAATAACAAAAAACAAAAATCAAATTGTTCTTTATCAGTATCAAAAAAAATCATATTTTATTTCTGTGGGGATAGGGATTAACAAATTGACTACATTTCAAGTAAAGTGTTACGCTATGCTAAGTAATGTAAACTATTGATTTTCTGGTACACGCTTTTGGTCATATTCTGGAGTGGAAGACTGAGATCAGTTACACTTTACTTCAGATGTGTTTTAATTTGTGATGGATAAATAATTGGACTAGAAATCGGTAGGTTAACTAGAATTTTAAAACTGAATTTTATAGAAGTAATTCGTCGGACATTTTTGCCATCCAACTCTAAACTTCTCCGGGGCTTTCGCGAAGACTCGGTCCCGCGAAGACTGTGAATTACAGTTTTGAAATCACTCTCTTGCACACGGTTCATTCATTACATTCATGTATGGTGAGTGTAACGAACGACAACTCTGCTCGGAGATTGTTTTGAAATAAGATCCACGAATTTAAGGTAAACTGCAAAACAAAATGGGACGAAACTGCCAGTGTTAAGCGGCGATTTTCGAAAATATAGAATATCATATCGCAGCCTACAACTAATCTGAAATTTTCTCAGTGAAAGGTGACAAAGTTAATCATCGTCCATTCAATCTTCAATCAATCAATTCGTAAGGATTAAGTACCTAATCAGCGTTTGTTTACAATTGAAAAATTGTTTTATGGCACGCGCTGTCATCAACAGATTATCGGAAAACTGCCTCCTCGATAATGAATCAGTCAATCACGTGTTCTGATTGGTCGCCTCGTCGATATAAGCCACGCCTTGCACTTATTCTGTTTTATAGGTTGTAAATAGTTATCCCCCGAGACTGCCCACTTAATTCATCAGTGATCACAGCGAGTTTTGATCATCAATTAGAAAGGCGACAATATACAAGATAATTGCTTATTGAGCAAGTTAGGGCAAAATTTAGAGTCCATTTACAGGGCAGGGCGCCGCACTTCAACGGCAGGGCAAGGCAGGGCGCCGCGCCCTTCTAAAAGGGCCTAGCTGGAGCACTGCCCTCTTATCTATAGCACTGCAGTAAAACACTCCATCTTCTAATACAGCACTAGCCCATTACCAAACAAAACAATTTTAGACTGGTCCAAATTCAAAGATGTTGCAGACGACAATTTCAAGTCGATGGATTTTAAACTTTTTTGGTATTTTTGTGCAAAACACATTGTGGGAAATGAAGAAATTGCTTGTCACAAGCAATTTCTTCATTTTCCACAATGTTTTCCGAAGCCATTATCTTTAAGGGAGTCAAAAAGAGTCAATGTGTGGTAATGGGCTAAGGCAGTTTTTATTGCTTACCTTTATAACATTTGGAACAAAGGCCCGAGGTCTGTGTTGAGCTGTAAAACAAAAACAGAAAATATTTATTTTTTTCAATATATCTTGTTGCATTAATAAGTAGATCTAACTGAATATTCAAAATCCCAAGTGCTGGTTAGGGTTAGTATAGAGCTATTATTTCAACCCTTTCCCAACAAGTATCTAGGTAAGTCAAATCGTTCCTTTGTAATAGATCCCAACAAGTACTAGTTGAAGGAAATTGCTCCACCAATTACCCGTCTTGTCAGGGGTCCCCCAGGGCTCAGTCCTGGGCCCCTGCCTTTTTCTTGCATATATTAATGACCTGCCTGAGAGTGTCAAAAGTAGGGTTCGGTTATTTGCAGATGATACTATAGTCTATCTCACAATCTCCTCATTATCATGTGCAGAAAAACTACAACAAGATCTGAAATCTCTAGAACTCTGGGAAAAGGATTGGGCTATGGAGTTCAATCCTGATAAATGTGAGGTCCTTCGAATCCACAGGAAACGAAAGCCATTCCTGTTCCCCTACAAATTACATAATACAGAATTAAAATCCGCTAACCAAGCCAAATATCTTGGAGTAAACATTAGTAAGGACCTCAACTGGGCCCCACACATAAACACAATCACATCAAAAGCAAACCAAACTCTCAGGTTCATAAAAAGAAATGTCAAAACAAATAACGCCCGGGTCAAGGAAGCAGCTTACAAAACGTATGTTCGCCCTCAAGTCGAATACTGTTCCACAGTCTGGTGTCCCTGGCAGAAATACCTAAACCATAAGATAGAGATGGTGCAAAGGTCGGCCACACTCTATGTTCTAAATGATTACAACCACACAAGCAGCGTAACAAATATGGTCAAGACCCTCAATTGGAAAACATTAGAACAACGAAGGAACATAGCATCTCTGATCATGTTTTATAAGATTAGGTCAAACTCAGTTGCAGTAGAACACCACCATCTCTCCCCAACAAGAAACTTACAGTACAACATTCCCCATTCCAGCTCAAATTACCACGCCTCTTCATTTTTCCCCAGAACTATAAGGTTATGGAACAGCCTCCCACTATGTGTCCAGTCGAGTCCTACTTTGGCCATTTTTGTTGGCAAGTTGGACACATTATCTTTTAATTAATCCACAAGCCCTGTTTTTATCATTGTAAGTAGAGTTCTTATTTTTAAGGCTAGTCTTATCCCCTATTTTTAAACAACTTAATATCCTTTAGTTTCATCTTAGATCTTCCCCCATATTTTACTGGCAAGTTTTATAATGCTTTTCTTTTTATACACCCACCCTCTTTAAGTAGATCTTAAGACTATGCACTCTTTATCTTTTATCTTCTTTTATTGCACATTTAACATCACAACTAACAATTTTACTTTTTAGACCTAACAGCTGCTCCAGACAGCGCTAGCCAACAGTAATCAGAATTGATTTTATGGCTGAAAAAGTTGAAGTTGAAGTCCAATTTGAACCTGCTGCAGATGACAAAAGAGTTGTTGATAAGATGTGATTTTGCGTAAAGTATAGCAAAGACTATATTGAGGCAAAAGAAGAAAATGCATTGTCTTTTGCTTCAATGTTTCCCCATGCTTTTTTGATCAGTGATATCAAAACCAGGTCTTGTTTGGGAAAGGATTAAATGAAATCATATACCCCTCCCCCCCCCCCCCCCCCCCAAACAGAGGCTAGAGCTTTTACCAAAAGCATATTTTCTTCCTTTCTCTAAATATTCTAAACCATTTTGGATGCATCCTTTAAACCCTTTCCAAATTTAAACATCCAGGGGTCTCATTTGCCAAAATCTGGGGCCGTTATTGGGCCCCATTCCCAATGGCAAAAAGTATATTTTTTTCCCAATTCTCTGGTGAAGATTCCCAATGAGGACCCAGAATGCCCCATGTTAAGACCTCATCTTCATTTATAAACATTTTGAAGACAGTTTTAGAGTAGATTCTTCAACAAGAGTATGTACAAATGCATTTTATATCACTACAGTCTAATTTGCAGCTGAAACTGAGTGACAGTATGAATACAAACTTGTTTTAGTTTTTCCCAATTTAGGTGAAAATGTCGCTATTTTTCCCAATTTCACTGGACCCTGGACCCAAACAAAAATTGGTAGCAAGACCCCTGACATCAGAAGTTCAGGATTTTCCTATTTGATTGTTGATGCAGACAACAAAACAGGTGTAAATCAGTTAGAAATTTGGGCAAAGTAAAGAACAGAAAACATTGAGACAAAATGAGAAATGCTGGTTATCAGCCTTTTCTTCTTTTGTCTGAACATTCTACTTAGGATGTCAAAGAGGGTTTAGGAAAGGGTTAATAAGTTCTACTCCAATGATTTCTGTTGTTTTTGATAGGATTAAAGAAACAGAATTGACAATAGTCATTGTTAATCCCATCTCATTGTCCACAGAAGATTAATTAAATCCTTGGTAAAAATACAGTCAACATGCTAGGGCCCATTCCCCTTGGTGGGCCCCAAACATAAGTGAAATCAGATTTCTGACTCTTGAGCTCATGAAATAGAAAGAATAAGACAAAAATATTAATCTACAATAGAATCTTTGATTCAAATGACACTCCAAATGATGTTAATGGAGCATTTTCTTCATTTTTGGCGAAAACCAATCAATCAACCCAACTGCGCCCAATCCCAGTCGACCCAATCTTATCAGAATTATCCCCCCCCCGATAAATGATTGAAATATAGAGTTTCTCACCCCCAGAATCCACAAGGACATCTCTTCGGTTGTTGACTACTGTCCGATTCTTCCATTGTACATGAAACCAGCACGCTTGAAGCTCTATCAAGCCCTAAATTACCCAATTAACAGATTCGATCATCGGATGACAGAAATGACATTACACAGCTGGTTATTTTTGTTACCCCGAAACGAGGCTTTTCCGGGTCAAAGGTCACGGGAATCTCGATTGATGTCGCAAAATACAAATTTGAATAATGCCAAGTTAAACTGCAAAATGTAATCATTGAAGACCATTGGGATAGAAAAAGGCAGAATTTTATCCATACAAAAACTTCATCCCATAGTATTGGCGACATTAAATGTTTGCCTCAAAGCAATTTGGCGGTTTTCACCTTTGAAGTTTTATCTTCCAACAAGAATGGGTTTTCTTGGCTTTTCCATATACAAAACAGTGTTTTAACTAAATAAAGGTATTCGTTTGAGTTCTTTGTTTATCTTACAATTATAATGATGTTTTTGCACCAATTGTAGGCCACAATGATCTATTTTCTCGTTGGTCGAAACCTCGTACCCTAGTCCTATCTATAAGCCCTGGCATATTTTATCTTTGAAGTGATGCCAGGTCTTATCATTTCCGCCATTTTGTCTATAGCACTTCCACCGTGCGGAAAACTTCGGAGGTTTAGCCCTCAAACTACTACATTTGAAATCAAAATTTCGATCTAAAAATGGTATGAATTGAAAGATAAATCAATTGTTTTTCACTTCAGTATAATTTTGAAATAAAAAATTACCTTGTTTTATGAAAAAATCCAACCAAATTTCCAACAACCCCATACAAAAACAAGATGGCCGACAGGCTTGCCAATTGTAGTAAAAACACGTTTCACAGTCATAATTTGATTGACACATCAGTATTTTAGTAATTTTAAGGTGGTTATAAACATAATGTAGTTATTTTTCATTGTTTATGCCTCACTTTACCATGAATACGTACTTAGAAGAATTTAAGATTTGCTACACAGAATAACAGTAACCTGACAGGACTACTCGTACCCCATCGGGTTCGTACCCCTTTCTTATTCAATAGAAACTTGACAGCATATTTTCTCTGACAAAAGAGTCATTAGATCCTTCTTCTTTTTCCCACTAAGATGACGCTAGTTGATAGTGAAGAAACTTTTAAATGTATCAAATGAGCAAAGGTTCTAAGAAAATGGCTGCAGAAATGTGCATCTGCATAATTTATGCAATGCAAAATTGAGAAAAAAGTGCCTGACATCCAGACAGGCAATTTGAAATATTGGCTGAATCGAAACAATTTTGAACAGACCGGGCAAATTGAGTAATATGGAAAATAATTTAATGGGCATGCTGATAAACCTGAAATAACAGTGCTGCCAAGCTTTAAATCGGGTGTCAGTCTTTTCACTATTGAGACGTTTCACTATGGGACATTTCACTATGAGACGTTTCACTACTCTTGATTTGACATTCCTTTAAATCCTATGGGGCCATTGGCCCATCCAAGCCAAAAATGTGGGGCAACTTTTCCCCAACATGGGGCCACCATTGGTATGAAGATCATTCTTTTGGGTCAATTAAAGAACTATGTTTTGTGTATAAATACACATAGATTACGCCATTAATTTCTTGCTAGAGTCTAATTAAATATATTAGTTTTCTCTGATGAAATTCGCTCTTTGATATGTTGATGTCGTCATTTACCTTACATTTACATTTTGGAAGGTCCCGGTTGATCAGTTTCAGAGTCTTTATCAGTCAAAGCCTTTTTCGGTTCTGATTGACCGAAGTAAATGAGAATAAATCTAACTTAACCCATTACGGAATGACAAAATTTCGGACTGGTCCAAATTCAAAGATGTTGCAGAAGACAATTTCAAGTGGATGGAATTTGAAATTTGTCGGTCATTTTGGGTAGAAAACATTGTGTGAAATGAAGAAATTGCTTGTCACAAGCAATTTCTTCAGTTTTTCACAATGTTTTCGCATGGCATAATCATGTGAAGAGCCTAAAAGAGTCATTGTGTGGTAATGGGTTAAGGGTTTTTCTTCTCTGCCATCGCAATTTATGAAAGTGAAACTAGCGAACACCAGATGCAGATAGAAATTATTACCTTTCTTCAATCTTTAGTTAAAACGCTATCAATTTGCTCATAATTGGGAAACCCAATTTAAAGTAACATCTAGACCAATGAGAAGCTCCATTACAATCTAGAGAGATAACGTGGAAGCCTGGATAAAAATGAAATACAATACTTCCAGCAATTTGTCCCAAAAGTGTTTCATACAAGTGGCATACACTTCATATTTTTATCGCGCCAGCCAGCCTCTTCAGCACTTTTTTATGGGACCAGGGGTCTAGCTACCAAGTTTTGTTTGGGGCCAGGGGCCAGTGAAATTGGGAAAAATAGCAACGTTTTTACCTAAATTGGGAAAAACTAAAACAAGTTTGTATTCATACTGTCACTCAGTTTCAGCTGCAAATTAGACTGTAGTGATGTAGAATGCATTTGTACATAATCTTGTTTAAGAATATACTCTAAAACTGTCTTCAAAATGTTTGTAAATGAAGATGAGGTCTTAACATGGGGCATTCTGGGTCCTCATTGGGAATTTTCACCAGAGAATTGGGAAAAAAAGATACTTTTTGCCATTGGGAATGGGGCCCAATAACGGCCCCAAATTTTGGCAAACGAGACCCCTGCGGATGGTCAGTAATTTTTTCGTGCCGATCCCGCAATGGGTTCTGGGTGTCAAAAAGCATCATTATGTGGGAATTGCTACCATTGAAGAAATAGAGCATTACTTCTGTTTATATGAAGGCATAGTGGGGCCCCCACATCCTATTGTCTTTGTGAGTGGGCTGGAGCACCAGACATATAGTTAGCAGAGGTCCCATTCACGCACATATCATGACACCGTTCTTTTTGGGAATACCTTCGATCATACCGGAAGCTAGGTCACGATCGATCTCGAAATTGGCTTTGACCAATTTGGAATTCCGAATTTGCTCGTTATTCGGAAATTATCACCAACAACATTCGTACCATGGTTGGAAAAATAATTTTCCTATTTTCACGCCACATTGTCAGGTTTATACTTTTGCCTGTTTCGCCTATTTGATATATACATGATTTAGAAATGCTAAAACTGCTAGTAGCAATGATTTTGAGTCCATAAATGCAATCCAGTCAAAATCATAATAAGAGGGGTAAGCTCAAGAATATTTAAAATCAAATAGTTAGAAATAGTTAAATTGATATAAAGACAAACTAAAAACTAGTACATGTAATAATGGCTACCAATAGTAAATAAAACATGAAACAAAAGTACATTCAGATCAAAGTTCATTATTTTTTTTCAGGACATCTTTATATGCAATTTTTAACCACCCAATACACTAAAAACTTAATTTTTCACAATTAATTCTTTTACCGGACTAGAAATCTTCAGAAAAATCATCTGATTTAATGGATAAAACAATGTATTCTTTAAATTTTGGGAAAAACATGAATGTTGCAGTGATTTTGTTAAACATTTTTTTAATGTGACAATGGCCCATCCTTTTAGAAAATCAATGTGACATTTTGAAAACTGATGTGACAAATATAGAGTAAAATTTCTCCTTTCTTGACTACAACAAAATTCAATGGGACTATGGCCCATGGCGCAGGCCTTTCCCAGTCACTGATGTTGGATGAACATGGACATTTTGAAACAAAAATTTGTCTTGTTTGGCTTCTATAGCTTAACTCTTTCGCTGCCAAATTTTCTTAAAAAACAGACTCCTCAGTGCCAATTAAATTCCAGGAAATTCCAAAAATTATACTCTATACAGAGGTCCCATTCACGCACATATGTGCGTAATTCACGTACAGAAAAGAAAATTCACGCACGCAACTTCTGGGTAAAGGGTGCATGCACGCACTGGTTTCATAGAAAGGAAACAGCTGTAAAACATATTTTCATGAAAAGGTTCTCTTTTTGACAGGAAAAAATATTTCTAAATCAATGAAAATACATTTTGTTGGTTAAAACTGTTTAAGTAAGTATGTAATTGCCCCTTGATGCGTATAACTTTATTGTTTACATTTAGAATGTAATTTTCATGATGCGTAATTATTATGAGGCTGAGCACCCTGTTTTCAAAGACACTCGCTGATAGGCTTCAATAAACCAATCAACAAGCATATCTCAAAAGTATTTGATTGTTGTGTCACAAACCATGCTGTCTGCTTGCTGTAGAAATAATTGAAACGAAAATGTCAACAGAATGATTGTATTTTCCAAACTGTAAGCATAATAGCAACTGAAAAATGGATGGGAATGACAACTTGTGTTAATGATGTCCGCTGATTGAGTTTAGATGCAAGTTCAAAAAGGTAAAATGGTTTGAGCTATGGTATATTTCTGTTCATGTCAACAAAACTCTGAAATTCTAACAGCTGTCACTGGCCATTACTTAACTGAATCATTACCACACAATGGACAATACATTATAGCCTTTCTAAAAAAAAGCATTTTTTATTGTATTTTAGTGCACCCCCAATTTTCATTTTGCACTCCCAACTTTTTACTCCAGAGAGTGCATGCACTCCCAAAAAAATTTTTGAGTGGGAACTCTGCTATACAAAGAAATTACTCTAAAATATTTATTTGTTGTTAGATTGTAATAAAACTTTCAGGAAATTAAGTTTATATGTTATGCTTAATAAATATGCTTTCAAATATGTGATTGTTTGACCTTGACCTTGACAGTGACCTTGGCTGACCTTGAAAAATAGAAAAAATGGTGTTTTTTAGTAAAAAAATTTATTTGGTATGGACAAATCTACTAAAAAAAATCAGTTTTAAGGAATATCTGTCTAATACACTTCCAAACTAATACTTATGAGTAAAACTAAACACTTTTTATACATTTATTACACACCAAGGGCTGCCAGATTATATAAAAAATACTGACAAAAATCCTCTGAAATCACTTTGTGTAGACAGTGCACACCTTCAACCAGATAAAAGTACGGTTAAAATTTTGTACAAACATCTAAATAAATGTTTAGAGAAGAAAATCAAAGTAGGAGAATATCTATTATCAAAATAGACGAGACTGGCATGTTTTTCATCATAGGTAGGTAAAGGGTTTTAGCTTAACACATTATGTACAGGTGAGAACAGGTGAGAATCGAATAAAGTACTGGTATTTTACGAAATAAACATGAATAATGTACAAATAGGTCAGTAGAAATTATAAACATACATTTTCTATCAATTTAAACTCCGATCCTGAGTCTGAATCGTTTGCAATCAATGTCAGAACATCATTCACAGTGAGGCGAGTCGCCATTTTGTTGGTCCTCACTGATCTGAGAATTTGTCGTCTAGAAACAGCTTCAAAATCATCGAAAATCCAGAAAATAATCTAATTTCCTGGTTGAATGCCGTAAACAAACTTATTTGCCGTAAATGAGTCAAAAGTCGTAAATAATCGTTGCCGTAAAACATGTTAAAAACATGTGTAAAGAAACGTGATGGTCAGGTCGCCAAAAGGCGACATTGGCAGCCTCCTAGTATGTCGCCAAAAGGCGACATTGGCAGCGAAAGAGTTAAATATTTAATATGATATCAATTGATTAAATTGGCTATGATACATTTAAAGTCCACATTGTGAAAAGCTAGTTGTGGTTCATTTTTGCACAAAAAAAAGTATATAAAACACCCTAATATATTGGACTAACAGTTGGACACCGGATCCAGAATTTCTTTGAAGGGGGTTCGTTTTTAGCTCACCTGAGCACGAAGTGCTCAAGGTGAGCTATTGTGGTCACTTTTTGTCCGTCGTCCGTCTGTCCGTCTGTCCGTCTGTCCGTCCGTCCGTCCACAATTTCGTGTTAACACTCTAGCATCTACAAATATAAGCCAATCTTGACCAAACCTGGTCAAAACATGTATGACCATAAGATCTCGGATGAGTTCGATTATTGGTCAGATCGAACCAGAAAGTCCGGAGTTATCTGCCCTTGAATGCGAAAAATAGCTAGTTTTGACATTGTTAACACTCTAGTATCTACAATTATTTATCAATCAAAACAAAACTTTGACACAATGTTGGTGACCATAAGATCTCGGATGAGTTTGATTTTCAGTCTGATCAGACCAGAAGGTCTTGAGTTATGTGCCCTTGAAATTGACAAAATTGACATTTTCGACTGTTTTCGACTTTGTTTACACTCTAACTTCTACAAATACTGACCAATCAAGACAAAACTTTGAGACAATGTTAGGAACCATAAGATCTTGTATGAGTATGATTTTTAGATTGATCGGATCAATAAGTCATGAGTTAAACGCCCTTGAATTTGACAAAATTGCCGTTTTCTACTGTTTTTGACTTTGTTTACACTCTAGCATCTACAATTATTGACCAATCAAGACAAAACTTGATCACAATCTTAGGGACTATAAGATCATGTATGAGTTTGATTTTCAGATTGATCAGATCAAAAGGTCATGAGTTAAACGCCCTTGAATTTGACAAAATTCCCGTTTTTGAATGTTTACGACTTTGTTTACACTTTAGAATCTACAATTATTGACCTATTAAGATGAAACTTTGACACAATGTTGGTGACCATAATTTCTTGGATGAGCTTGAACTTCAGTCTCGTCAGACTAGAAAGTCATGAGTTATATGCCCTTGAATTTGACAAAATTGATGTTTTCGATTGTTTCGGACTTTGTTTACACTTTAGCATCTACAATAATTGTTGACCAATCAAGAAGAAATTTGGACACAATGTTGCTGAACATAAGATCTTGCACCAGTTTGAATTAGCTTAATTAGAGTAGAATTTGCTGAGTTTGCTGAGCCCTTCAAATTGACAAATTTGCCGTTTTCGACTGTTTTTAACCACAACCACAAATAGCGACAAACCGAGACAAAATTTGGACGCAATGTTGTTAACCATAAGTTTGTTTTCAGTCTTAAAGTCACAAGTAATTGATTTGAACAAATCTGTGGCTCATATCATCTTGGTTCAGGTGAGCGATATAGGACCATCATGGTCCTCTTGTTGTATTATTATTTGTTTATTTTAGATATTTTATGTAGACTAATATTTCAGATTTTACAACAAAACTGTTCCTTTTATCCCTTCATTATATTCTTTACCCATCTGAAACCTGAAAAAACTATTATTATTTGTTTATTTTAGATATTTTATGTAGACTAATATTTCAGATTTTACAACAAAACTGTTCCTTTTATCCCTTCATTATATTCTTTACTCATCTGAAACCTGAAAATACATGTAAAGCTGTAGTAAAATACAGGGTGCCCACTGGTCAGGGAAAAGTCAGTGAAATTTGTATTTTCTTCAAGGTCAGGGAAAAGTCAGGGAATTTTGAAAAATGGTCAGGGAAATCTGAAAAGCTTAAAAAGTCAGGGAAAAGTCAGGGAATTTTGAAATTTTCTTTTGTTCAAACAAAACAAATAGAAAAAAATGAAATAAAGTAAAACAGAAAATCATAGCTATGGCATTTTTCAGGTTTTAATTAACAAACCTGTTGTTCTTTTATACATGACTCTGCACTTATCATTTTTAATAAATTAAGGCTTAACATTTGAAATGGAACTTCTATTGAAATCTTATGCTCTTAGGGCTAAATCTCTAAGCAAGAGGAAAGATGCTGACTGTGAAGAGAAGAATATTGAACATCTTCAGAGGAGGTTAAAGAAATATTGATACTAAGAGTGTAGTTACATTATGTGGTGTGGTATGTGTATTAATACTTGCACAGTGCAAGGACTGTACACCATTTGGTTTTAATTGCTTTTGAGTTTGATGATGAGTGTAACTTGATTTAGGTCATAATGCCATCTCCTTCCAAATCACTGAATTAATTACCATTGTCTTCTTTCAGTGACATTTTGATGTCAAGTGAATAAAAGCCCTCGAATATATCCATTATCACAAGTTTCCTACAAACATTCATTAGTTGCACTTGTACCTGGTTGATAAAGAATCAATTTTAGCACAAAGCTGGTTTTAAAATGCTCTAAAATTGCAACACTTGAGCATGCAGTATGTCAACAATGTACATTAAATTGTGCTTATAACAAACTGTTCACACATGCACAGGGGTATCCATTTTTGTCCATAAAATGAATGAAAATAACTACTAAACATAATACATTTTAAGTGTAAATGAATGTGAAAGGCTATCAGTGCAGGAAATTTTGATTGGAATGTATCTAGATAAGTAAGGACCTTGGTCAGTGAATATTTAAGATGGAAAAAGGCTGGAGTGGTAGCAGATCTGTCCTTTAAACACCTTTCATTAGAATGATGCTCATAGAAAGTTGTTTGAAACAGTTTATGTAAGACAAAGACTGAAGAAGTATTTCTCATTTTCTCTTATGTTTAAAATGTTTAGCATTTTAAGGATTCTACTAATACAATGTCGTCTTAGTTCAACCATCACATTTGAATTGTTATTGTAAGAGATCATAATAAATATGGGATTGATCAGACAGCTTTTGGGGGAAATGAGGCCATTTCGCGTGAAAAAAGGTCAGGGAAAAATGAATTTTGGTCAGGGAAAAGTCAGTGAAAAGTCAGGGAATTTTATTCCAGATGAAGGGTGGGCACCCTGAAATATGAAAAATTTATTTTTATGCAGCACACAGAAAAGTGGCACCTTACTGAATATTTAGCCATCTCGTTAACCCATTCCCACACTATGACTCAACAAGATAAATATTGCTTTGGAAAACATTGTGGAAAATGAAGAAATTGCTTGTGAAAAGCAATTTCTTCATTTCTCTCCGTTTTCTACCCCAAAAGACGAAAAATAATAATTTCATTCACTTGAAGTTGTAATTCAAGTTTTCTCTAACGAAATTCGCTCTTTGATATGTTGATGTCGCTCATTTACATCAGAGCGTTTTTAGCTCGACTTTTCGAAGAAAATGAGAGCTTATATTGTCACACGGGCGTTGGCGTCGGCGTTGCAACCAAGGTTAAAGTTTTTTCAAACATCAATAACTTCCTTACTGGTTTGAGAAACAACAGGAATCCATGGGTAGGTGCTCCAGCCGCCGCGATATGACCCTGGTAGTTGAAAACGGCGTAAAACCCCAATAAAACTCAAACTCAATAACTTCCATACTATTAAAGGGATTCAACCCAAACTTGGAATACTTATTCACCATCACACCCTCTACCTTACTACTAGGGCCCATGAGCCTGGCTCCACTATATTTGGAGTTATGCCCCCTTTATACTAAGCAACTTAGAAAGTCGAGCACGCTGTCTCCGGACAGCTCTTGTTTAATGGTAGTGCGCTCTAATGTAAATGAGCGACACCAACATATCAAAGAGCGAATTTCATTAGAGAAAACTCAGATTATTGAAGTTGGTCAGGTGTCTGCAACATTTTGGAATTTGGACAAGTCTTAAAAATTTGCCATCTGGTAATGGGTTAGTGTTGATATTTCAGTATTTATTTCAGGATGAGCTTCTTGTCTCGAGCCCTTGAAAGAGATATAGACAGACTTGTTCAGGAGTCGCCTATACCGCAGGTCGGTACATTATATACAGCTATCTGAGATGCATAATAAAATGTGATTTCATTAACCTTTTTAGCGAGCCGGGACTTTAAGTCCGGGGAGCTAATGCATGGGTCTTGCTAGCAATTTATGTTTGGGGCCATGGGCCAGTGAAATTGGGAAAAATAGCGATGTTTTTACCTAAATTGGGAAAAACTAAAACAAGTTTGTATTCATACTGTCACTCAGTTTCTGCTGTAAATTAGTCTGTAGTGATGTAAAATGTATTTGTACATACTCTTGTTTAAAAATCTACTCTAAAACTGTCTTCAAAATGTTTGTAAATGAAGATGAGGTCTTAACATTGGGGTATTTTTGGTCCTCATTGGGAATTTTCATCAGAGAATTGGGAAAAAAAGATACTTTTTGCCATTGGGAATGGGGCCCAATAACGGCCCCAAATTTTTGCAGACGACTGAAACGAGACCCCTGTAATGTCACAGCCCTAGTGTCGGTGTCCCGTCGCATGGCGGCTTCACTTGAAAAAACTTTAACCTGGCCAATATCTCATGCACGATTGATGATAGAGCCTTGATATTTCACACATGGATACCTCATGCAATGACCTTGACCTTCAGACCATGACCTTTGACCTAGTGACCTGACCTTTGACCCTGGACTTTTCTTTTTGTGTCAAGCTCTTGTATAGGCGAGCTACGTTGTCCGCGGACAACTCTTGTTCTAAGCAATGATAACCTCTGACATACCTAATGTAAAAGGCTTGGAAAATGTTGAAGGAAAGGACTAAAATGCTGTCCCTGATATCCAGATTTTTTCCCCTTTTCCTCAATATCATCCTTTTTTGTCAACTTTGGCTGTGCACAGCTTATCTCAAACGTTTAATTTTACTTTATGACATAATCAATGATAAAGAATATTTGGGATAGTCTCAATGCAAATTCTTCACTATTCTATAAGGTGTGCTAAGGGTTTGAATTTTTCACTACTTCTGATTCAAAGTATCAAAAATGTCATATGAAAAAGAGCTCATTTCTATTTTTCTTTTTCAAATTTTCAGTCTGTGCTACAAGATGACCATGAATTTTCCAACTTATTACACACAAGTTATATTCTCCACTCAAGGCCGCAAGGTTCAGTGTCTAGCTCGGCCACAGCCAAGCTTCAGTATCCATCCAATCATACACCACAGACAAGATTTAATCCATTCCACAGTGCGCAGGTTCTGCCACGCGCATCTAGCACCCTGAATGAGTCTACACAGTCTGTAGCTGAACTGTTCAACAGTTTGAAGAATGATGTATCAGCTAACACATCCAACAACACCACAAATACAAGCTATTTTGGACCAAGAAATGTGTCGTTTAGAGGCCGTGGCATTAGGGATTATCAAGAAACTTTTGAAGATTGCTTTGAGCAAGGCGGAGATAGGAACCATGGCAATGACTCATCAAATGAAGGTTTGAGTTAGATTTTATCCCTCACATTACAGATTACAGCTCATATTAAACCTGACACATGAAAAGGGACCATAGGGGATGCCCCTTAAACCATTACCAAACGGCAAAATTTTAGGGTGATCCACTTCAAAAAGTACCACAAATGTCAAAATGGATGTTATTAAAGATAGGATTTGTGTAAAATATAGCATAGAAAATATTGAGACAAAAGGAGAAACTGCTGGTTATCAGCAGTTTCTTCTTTTGTTTCAATGTTTTCCCAAGCCTTTTCTATTAGGGATGTCAAAACCAGGTCTTGTTTGGGAAAGGGTTTTAATCCAACATATGAAAAAGAAATTGTATTTCATCTTAAGAGTGACAGTATCTCCCTAACGGCACAGTCAGCATGTGTAGTCTGTGCAAACTGACTTGGATCAAAACTTTTCAGACTTTCCAGATTATCCAATTTTGCTTATAATATGCCATATATAAAAGCCATTCCCAAACATGGTTTGGTTTTGATTTCCCTAGTAAAACATGCTGATGACCAACATTTTCATTATTTGCCACAATATTTTCTGTGCAATACTTTAAATGAATTGTATCTTTAATGTTGACATTGACACTCTTGAAATTAGTTGTTTGCATCAACTTTGTATTTGGGGCACCATAAAATCTTGTCTGGGAAGAGGTTAATCTTTAACCCCTTCCAAAATAAAACCTGCCCTTGACAGTCTCAAAAGAAAAAGATATGCTGATAATGAGCATTTTCTTCTTTTTGCCTCAATATTTTCGGTGCTGTAAATTAGAAAAAAAAATAAACCTAGTTACATCCACTTTGTCTCCTGCAGCAACTTTCAATTTGTAAAGCACTATATTTGTGTCATTTGGGAAAAGGTTAATCATGATTGTGTGCTTCATTTCAGATGTAGATGACTCTGTAGAAGGTGCAGAACTAGAAGCATGTTCTCTGTATATGTGGATAATAAAGCCTGCACCAGGGCTGGCTGCTGTCAGAATAGAGGGCAAGAAAAGGTAAGTCATGTAGAGTTAGAAGCATGTTCTCTGTATATGTGGATAATAAAGCCTGCACCAGGGCTGGCTGCTGTCAGAATAGAGGGCAAGAAAAGGTAAGTCATGTAGAGTTAGAAGCATGTTCTCTGTATATGTGGATAATAAAGCCTGCACCAGGGCTGGCTGCTGTCAGAATAGAGGGCAAGAAAAGGTAAGTCATGTAGAGTTAGAAGCATGTTCTCTGTATATGTGGATAATAAAACCTGCACCAGGGCTGGCTGCTGTCAGAATAGAGGGAAAGAAAAGGTAAGTCATGTAGAGTTAGAAGCTTGTTCTCTGTATATGTGGATAATAAAGCCTGCACCAGGGCTGGCTGCTGTCAGAATAGAGGGCAAGAAAAGGTAAGTCATGTAGAGTTAGAAGCTTGTTCCCTGTATATGTGGATAATAAAGCCTGCACCAGGGCTGGCTGCTGTCAGAATAGAGGGAAAGAAAAGGTAAGTCATGTAGAGTTAGAAGCTTGTTCCCTGTATATGTGGATAATAAAACCTGCACCAGGGCTGGCCGCTGTCAGAATAGAGGGCAAGAAAAGGTAAGTCATGTAGAGTTAGAAGCTTGTTCCCTGTATATGTGGATAATAAAACCTGCACCAGGGCTGGCCGCTGTCAGAATAGAGGGAAAGAAAAGGTAAGTCATGTAGAGTTAGAAGCTTGTTCCCTGTATATGTGGATAATAAAGCCTGCACCAGGGCTGGCTGCTGTCAGAATAGAGGGAAAGAAAAGGTAAGTCATGTAGAGTTAGAAGCTTGTTCCCTGTATATGTGGATAATAAAACCTGCACCAGGGCTGGCCGCTGTCAGAATAGAGGGCAAGAAAAGGTAAGTCATGTAGAGTTAGAAGCTTGTTCCCTGTATATGTGGATAATAAAACCTGCACCAGGGCTGGCCGCTGTCAGAATAGAGGGCAAGAAAAGGTGAAATTTTATGGCAATGCTCTCATTTTCTGATTTGAAATATAAAAATAAATCATTATTACTGCTGTTGTAACCATTTTGTAGTTTTACTATAACATATTTGCTAGAGGAATCATGATCTTGTGCCCGTAACAGCATTTGCCATATTTCAAATTATTTCTAGAATTAGTTTATTTGACTTTGACACAAATATCAGCAAAAATATGATTGATTTCCTTTCATATGACTTGAAAAATATCAGAGAAAGTAAGCTTTTTATATAACAAATGGACATTTGTAAAAGTAATCATTTTCTGTTACCATTTTCAGCCTAACAGATAATGAGTTTTGGCAGAGTGGTATAGTGACAGAGAGGCTCCATGAAAAGTTAGTCAAGACACAGAGTGGCTCAGTCTACAGACTAGAAGGCAATATGGCGCTGATGGACGCTCTTGCTGCAGGTAGGTCAGGGCTTTGGATGAGAGGGGGGGTAATGACTTTTATGCCCCCGTATCAAAATATCAGGGCATATTGTTTTACTCATGTCTGTCTGTCTGTCCATGTGTTTGTCCGAAAACTTAACATTGGCCTTTTCCATTTGTCTTTTCGGGGGCATTTGAGTTTCACAAACACATTTTGTTCAAAATGCATTATTTCATTTATTATTTATCAAACCCTATTTTGTGGGTCCTCATTAGAATTGTCTTGTCAAGACAATTCAAATGAGTACCCACAACATCGGGTTAGAGTTGCAATGACTAAGTAAGATAGAATTTCTTCACCCCCTCTTAGCTGTAGCTCTGGACAGGAATCAAGATAACCTCAATTGACATCATATATATCAGAAAATTATTGACTTGACATTGACCTCTCTTTAGAATTACAATAACTGTTGGAGAATTTAATACCAAAATAGACTCAGCAGAGGGTGGTATGCATGGTAATGGAGGTAACCGAGGTCAGATCAATATTTTTCTGCAATAAACAAATCCCAAAATGTCTAATCTTAGTCTAGTACATTGTACAATTTAAAAGGAATTGCTAACGGCAAATTAATGGATGCCAAAAGTACAATTTCTGTGATGGCATAGAAAATATTGTAAGAAAAGGATAATTATCAAGTTCTTCGTTTGTTATAATGTTTCCCTGAATATTGAACATTTGCCAGACAATAGTCATATTCAGAGAAAAAGAGGGTCCACATTTGTATATTTGCTCCAAATGAGGATTTTTTTATGCCCCCGATAGGGAGGCATCATAAATTTGACTTGTCCGTCCGTCCGTCCGTCTGTCTGTCCGTCCGTCCGTCCGTCATTCCGTCCAAAAACTTAAACATTGGCCATAACTTCCTTATTACTTAACATATTCGCTTCATACTTTACCACAACATTCCTTGGTACATTACCTTTCTGTAGGCACATACTTTGGTGACCTTGACCCCTGGATGACCTTGACCTTATGACGATCAAAGCAGTGTCGGGGGCATTGTCATCTTACAATGACAGCTCTTGTTTATTTCTGTGTAACATTTTTCTTGCCAGAGGAAATACTTTATTCTTATTTCTGAACCATGAAATCAATTTCCATGCAGTGTAATAATGCATGAATACAGTACATCTGCGTTTTGGGGTTCCTCTAAGCCTATGGTAAAGGCATTTTGGTTGTGTCAGCAACTTATACATGTGTAACTATTTGTTTTACAGGTTTCTCTAAGCCTATGGTTGAGGCATTTTGGTTGGGTTTCCCTGAAGACTGGGAACAGCTCATACAGGATCACTTCAACAAGTATCAGTATTCAAGGTAGGTGTCTTTTGTGATCTTTAACCCCTTACCAGATGACAAAATTTTAGACTGTTTCAAATTCAAAGTTGTTGCAGACGACATTTACAATGCAAAGAAATTTAATGACTTTTGGGGTAGAATATTTTGTGGGATATGAAGAAATTGCTTGTTAGAAGCAATTTCTTCATTCTACACAATGTTTTCCAAACCAAAGCCTTTATCTTGCGAGACATTCTTATATGGGAATGGGCTAATCCCAGGGGCACAGATAACAGATACATGTATCTTTAAATTTTCACCAAACTCTATGTTGTTGGTATTCATTGAAATGTTCTTCTCCAGTCTGATACTTTCCATCAAGGCTGAAAATAAGAAATTGTTAGAACTTATTAAAAGATAGAAGTTTCAGCCTGTTCCCAATCACTGGTTTTGATTTCCCTTCAAGATAAAGTTGTGAAAAATTTATGAAGGAAAAGATAGAAGAAAATGATGATGACCAGCATTTTCTCGTTTTGTTTTGACATTCAAATTTTATGTTTTAAGCTCACCTGAGCACGAAGTGCTCATGGGGAGCTATTGTGGTCACTCACCGTCCGTCGTCCGTCCGTCCGTCTGTCCGTTCACATTTCTTTAAACATCTTCTCCTCCTAAACCATTTGGTCAATTTTGACCAAACTTGGCAGGAATGTTCCTTTAGTGACCCTTTTCAAAACTTGTTCGCGGATTTTTGATTCGTCAAAAAATGTGGGCGTGGCAGGGTGTGGCTTATCGAGAGAAATCCTAAGAAAATTCTTTAAAAATCAACCATTGGGCCAATTTAAACCTAACTTGGCAGAAATGTTCCTTGGGTGATCCTTTTCAAAAATTGTTCACAAATTCTTGATTCGTCAAAAACAGTGGGCGTGGCAGGGCTTGGCTTATCAGACTTAGAGAAATGCTAAGAAAATTCTTTAAAAACCAACCATCGGCCCAATTTGAACCAAACTTGGCAGAAATGTTCCTTGGGTGACACTCTTCAAAATTTGGTGGTGAATTTTGATTTGTCAGGAAAAGTGGGCGTGGCAGGGGGTGGCTTATCGGACTTAGAGAAATGCTAAGAAAATTCTTTAAAAATCAACTATTGGCCCAATTTGAACCAAACTTGGCAGAAATGTTCCTTTGGTGACACTCTTCAAAATTTGTTCGTGAATTTTTGATTTGTCTGGAAAAGTGGGCGTGGCAGGGCGTGACTTATTGGACTTGGAGAAATTCTAAGAAAATTCCTTAAAAATCAACCGTTGGCCCAATTTGAACCTGACTTGGCAGAAATGTTCCTTGTGTAACCCTGTTCAAAACTTTTGCGCAAATTTTTGATTCGTCATAAAAAAGTGGGCGTTGCAAGGCGTGGCTTATCGGACTTAGAGAAATGCTAAGAAAATTCTTTAAAAATCAACCGTTGGCCCAATTTGAACCAAACTTGGCAGAAATGTTCCCTGGGTGACTCTTTTCAAAACTTGTGCGCAAATTTTTGATTCGTTAGAAAAAGTGGGCGTGGCAGGACATGGCTTCTCTGACTTAGAGAAATTCTAAGAAAATTCTTCAAAAATCAACTGTTGGCCCAATTTGAACCAAACTTAACAGAATTATTCTTTGGGTGACTCTTTTTAAAATTTGTTTGCGGATTTTGATTCGTCAGATAAAGCGGGCGTGTCAGGGCGTGGCTTATCGAAGTGAGAGACACCCTAAGAAAATTCTTTAAAAAACACATTGAGCCAATTTGAACGAAACTTAGCAAGAATTTTCCTTGAGTGACTTTTAAAAATGCGTACACAAATTTTCTTTGTCGTCTAAAAATGTGGGTGTGGAAGGGCAGTGTTATCAGACTTAGAGAAATCATTCGAAAACTCTTTAAAAATGAAGCATTGGGCCAATTTGAACCAAACTTGGTAACAATGTTCCTTGAGTGACCCTTTTCAAAATTTGTTCACAAATTTTTGATTTGTAAAAAAAGTGGGCGTGTCACAAACTTCTTTCAGGTGAGCGATATAGGGCCATTCTGGCCCTCTTGTTAAGGATATTAGATTTGTCTGTAGCTTATTCGATAAGCAGCATTTTCTCCTTTTGTCTCCTTTCTAGCTGTATTTTATACAAATCCCTTCTTTACCCCTATAAATTTTGTCTTCTACAACTTCTTTCAAGTGGAACAGCATGATTGTTGTCATTTTTAGCTCGACTTTTGGAAGAAAATGAGAGCTTATACTGTCACCCTGGCGTTGGCGTCTGCGTTGCAACAAGGGTTAAAGTTTTTTTTCAAACATCAATAACTTCCATACTATCAAAGGGATTCAACCCAGACTTGGAATACTTATTCACCATCACACCCTCTACCTTACTACCAGGGCCCATGACCCTGGGTCCACTATATTTGGAGTTATGCCCCCTTTATACTAAGCAACTTAGAAAGTCGGGCGCACTGTCTTCGGACAGCTCTTGTTGAATGAGTTAATGTATGTGAATGTATGTTTCTGTCATTTCAGAGAACCTTTAGATACTGTCCCTGAAACTACCCCAGCAGAAATAGAAGGTATCAAACTAATATTTTTTAAATCCTAAAGCTTTTCCTATGCTCTGATCCCTTTCCCAAATATTGATGCTTTTTGGTTGCTCTCAAGATAAAGGTTTTGGAAAACATTGTGGAAAATGAAGTAAATGCAAATTTTTATTCATTTGAAATTGTTGTCTGCAACATCTTTGAATTTGAGCTTGTCCTAAATGTTTCTGTGTGGTAATTGGTTAAGACTTGTCATGCTGAATTAACCCTTTCCCAAACAAGACCTGGTTTTGATGACCTGAAAGAAACAACTTGGGAAAACATTGAGACAAAAGAAGAAACTGCTGATAACCAGCAGTTTCTCCTTTTGCCCCAATATTTTCTATGCCTCATTGGGCACAATTCAAACCTTTTCCAGTTGAGTTAATGTCCTGAACTGACTAAAGAATGCTCTTCCAGACAAGTGTAGTGGTAGTCACTAGTGTTTTATGACCTAAGTGATAGATTTCTAGTTCTACCATATGACAACCCAAAATTCACAGATAATTCTTTGTTGGAACTTGTATCAAAGCTACAAACAGATTAGAAAGTGTAAAGACATTCTTAATTTGTTATTTCTAATCCAAACCTTATGTTGCGTGTACTCATTTGAATTGTCTCGTTAAGACAATCCAAATGAGTACCCACAGGATATGGATTGATGAACATTGAATGAAATACTGCATTTTGAAAAATCCTTACACGCTCTTATCTGTAGGTCTTTTGTATTGTGTGTATTTATAGGAGATCTGTATGGTATGGGTGAGAACTGTCCTGATACAAATATTGTTGCTTTTCAACAAAAACCCTGTAACTGCAGCTTGTTTTAAGCTGCAGTTACGGGGTTTTTGTTGAAAAGCAGTGATATGTAATGTGTTAATGTATATTGGTTGTATTGTGTGTATTTATAGAGGAGATTTGTATGATAGAAGCAGCTGATGATCTGTCAGATATGGTGGAGGACTGTCAAGACAACAATATGTAATGTGTTAATGTATATTGATTGTATTGTGTGTATTTGTAGAGGAGATCTGTATGATAGAAGCAGCTGATGATCTGTCAGATATGGGGGAGGACTGTCAAGACAACAATATGTAATGTGTTAATGTATATTGGTTGTATTGTGTGTATTTATAGAGGAGATCTGTATGATAGAAGCAGCTGATGAACTGTCAGATATGGGGGAGGACTGTCAAGACAACAATATGTAATGTGTTAATGTATATTGGTTGTATTGTGTGTATTAATGTGTTAATGTATATTGGTTGTATTGTGTGTATTTATAGAGGAGATCTGTATGATAGAATCAGCTGATGACCTGTCAGATATTGGGGAGGACTGTCAAGACAACAATATGTAATGTGTTAATGTATATTGGTTGTATTGTGTGTATTTATAGAGGAGATCTGTATGATAGAATCAGCTGATGACCTGTCAGATATTGGGGAGGACTGTCAAGACAACAATATGTAATGTGTTAATGTATATTGGTTGTATTGTGTGTATTTATAGTGGAGATCTGTATGATAGAAGCAGCTGATGATCTGTCAGATATGGGGGGGGGGACTGTCAAGACAACAATATGTAATGTGTTAATGTATATTGGTTGTATTGTGTGTATTTATAGAGGAGATCTGTATGATAGAAGCAGCTGATGAACTGTCAGATATGGTGGAGGACTGTCAAGACAACAATATGTAATGTGTTAATGTATATTGATTGTATTGTGTGTATTTGTAGAGGAGATCTGTATGATAGAAGCAGCTGATGACCTGTCAGATATTGGGGAGGACTGTCAAGACAACAATGTGTAATGTGTTAATGTATATTGGTTGTATTGTGTGTATTTATAGAGGAGATCTGTATGATAGAAGCAGCTGATGATCTGTCAGATATGGGGAGGACTGTCAAGACAACAATATGTAATGTGTTAATGTATATTGATTGTATTGTGTGTATTTGTAGAGGAGATCTGTATGATAGAAGCAGCTGATGATCTGTCAGATATGGGGGAGGACTGTCAAGACAACAATGTGTAATGTGTTAATGTATATTGGTTGTATTGTGTGTATTTATAGAGGAGATCTGTATGATAGAGGCAGCTGATGACCTGTCAGATATGGGGGAGGACTGTCAAGACAACAATATGGATGTATCTGATGTAGGTCTGTCTGAAGGTACTGTAGAGGGCATCATCGACACACTGGATAGAGACATTAATGATACAGAATCAGGTAGTTGAAATTCTGATAAACAATCAGTTTAAAGTTTTGTATACCTCACGATAAATGACTTGACAGAGCATCTCATTCGATTATCATGGGCTACTCTGCCAGGTCATTTATCATGAAGTATACATATTCTTAACTTGATAATAAATATCATGAATGAAGTATATATATATGTTATATCTTTATTGTTAGCATAGATTATTAAGAATTGGTATACCTGAGATTCAAAATTTCACTTTAATGTAATCATTGATATCTTATGAGAATTGTAATCGAAATATTTCTGTAGAATAGTGTACTGTTATTTGATGACTTATCTGCCCAAAGTACTTTCCTTTGCCTAGTTTATAACGGTTTACCCCTTCACAAACAGTGATTATCTATAGACTGTTACAAGTGAATGCTGCTGCTGACAACAAAATGAGATTTGATAGAGAAAGGATTTGTGTTCAAAATTGCAAAAGGAATGTTTAGACAAAAAGTAGAAATGCTCGTTATCTATTCTTCCCCCAATGTATCGCAAGCCTTTTTTATTTAGTCTGTAAAAGGGGGTCACAGTTTGGGAAAGGATTCACATGCAGAAGCATGTTTTCTTCTATTTAGCAATAGCAACAGACAATGATGAAGATGGAAAAGAACTTCAAAAAGAAATCAGCCAAAGCAGTACAGGGAACAAGCCAAAGAAGACCAGACAGACCAAGCGGAGAGCAACCTCAAAACCACAACAGAAACATCCACGGACGAGTAGGAAGAGTGGGATGAAGGAATATGTTCTTACAAACTGGATAATCAAACCCTTACCTACGGGTTTAGGGATTCACATGTCTGGATTGAATCAGTGAGTATAGTGTAGGCTGGACACTGTCCAAAAGATTCTACTTTGTTACTTGCCATTGAAAGTCTCGTCAGGACAGTTTATCATTCATTCCTTGTCCTATAGTAGGACAAGATAATCCATTTTCATACAGCAAAATTTTAGTCTTAGCCAAATGAAAAAATATTGCAAGTGAATGTAATTTTACAATTTGTGTTCATTCTGGGTAGAAAAAATAGTGGGATATGAAGAAATTGCTTGTTAAAAGCAATTTCTTCATTTCCACAATGTTTTCCAAAGCTTTTATCTTGTGGGGAGTAAAAAAGCAACTGCCTTCATTAAAAAAAATTTAATTTAACTTTCCATTTCTTTGCTCTTTGTTCAAGGGCTAACATGAAAAGTTGTTAAATGTGTTATCAGGATAAGAATTTGAACTATACCACTACCACACAATGACATCTCTTGAAGCCCTACACAATAAAGCCCTTGGAAAATATTGCGGGAAATAGATAAATTACTTGTAACAAGTTTATTCTTTACCCATCATCTTTTCTACACAGAAAGATATGGAAAAATTATGTAAAATTTCTGTCACTTGAAGTTGTCATCTGCAGCAACTTTGAATTTAGACCAGGCTGAAACATTGTTGTTTTGTAAAGGTCTACCTTATTTGTGTTACACAGGGAGGGAGTGGTATGGAACAGTTCAGCCATAGAGAGAAGGTTAGACAAGAAAAAACTGCTGACCTCCGGTGGTAGTATATATAGACTGAAGGGAAATATTGACACACTGATGGCAGTAGATAAAGGTAAGGATAAGCTACTTATAATACAGGGTATGCTTTCTGAAATGAAAAGTATTATTTATTATTCATCAAACCCTATGTAGTGGGTATTAATTTGAATCGTCTCTAGATTCAAATGAGTACCCACAACATGGGGATTTGATTTGAAATGAGAATTTAGAAAGACTTTACTAAGAATGTTTTTAGAACTATTTTGAGCTTACAGATGCACATGAAGTGATACTTACCCATTATAATGAAGTTTTTTAGGCTTCATGCTGAAGAAGTTGATTCAAATGAGTACCTACCCCATAGGTTAAAAAATAATGTCATTGATGTATTGTGAAATTTGAAGGACTTTCTTGTATTTGTCATTATGATTTTAGAAAATGTTTCATCAATTTCAAATTTGGTATTTGTCCATCTATGTTTCAATGTATTTACGAGGGCCGTTCAAATAATTCGTAGACTTAATCCATAGTGTCTATAGAAATCAACACAGTTTTAAAATTTAACTCATTTTAGATAAAACAATTATATGAGAAGAGGCTGTGAAAATTTCAACTTTCTATCTTTAACGATTTATGTCTAGTTGGCCTTTTTAAACACCCCCTGACGTCAAAGCGGGGCAGGTGAACAATGACATCGCCGTCAGGTCAAGTATTTCACAACGAAAGCAATGTTTCTAGCTCTCGAGCATTGCACAACGTTGATAGTTCTTGGTTATAAGTCCTTTTATCATATACTATGCATTTTGTTTTGAATTTCTAGAGATTAAGATAATCGTTTTCATGACTATTTAATCGTGAATATTGATGATATTCTTACCAACGCTTTAAACTTAAATGACGCTTATGTACATCTAGCTTTTCTTTGTATCTGCTATATGACTGAGTCTAGCATAGCCCCTTTCTGTTCCTACCAAAACTCAAAATGTAACTATACAATTGAAAGATTAATGTAAGCGCATATTGCATTTTTAAAAAGAGAGATTACTTTCATTTTTGATGTGATATTTGAAATTTCTAGACAAAATGCAGCAAAGCTTACATTTTGATATCCTTAAAGCGACGTCACGACGTTCACATTTGTTTACCATTCAGCTTAACTGTAATGCTGTTTATTTGAATAATAACATTTAAAATCATACAATAACTTGTCATTCTGTTGGTTAATTGTGGTGCATCAAAGCTCTATTTTTCTCTGGTGTTTGAAATATTGAAAAGTCATTCCACAGAGTAAAATACAAAAGCGAAGACATTAATTTTACCCCCTGCCCCGGTTTAGCAAAAGTGTGTTTCTATAGCAACCCCATATTAGAATTCTGGTTGCGCAAAACTTTTAAAAAATTGATATTCAGACTGGGAAAGGTTTTTTCTACCACACTGTGAAGTTTTATGGATATATGTTGTAAAACATAGAAGTTATAACAAATTTTTTGAACAGCCCTCGTATCTTTTAAAGTCGAATGAAAAAAAAAAATCTCACAAATACTGCTATCTCTGTTAAATTGCTACATCTGAAAAATTGCATTATTGTAATTTGAGCCTTTTTCATTCTCCATTTCAAGATGTAAGTAAATAAATTTCATCTTTCTTCCTTTCTTCTAACTTAACTCTTCCCCAAACAAGACTTGTTAAAGCCTTTTGACGTCAATAATAAAATGGATTTGGAAAGAGATTGAGACAAAAGAAGAAAATGCTGATGATCAGTGCGTCAGACATGTCTTACAATTTTTCAGTCGGACTGACGTTTTTCAGCTCTGTCAGACCGACTGTCTGACAGTCCTACAGATGTCAGGTGCAGGTGTATATGTTACAAGTAACATGTTTGTTAACCTATTACCACACAGTGACTTTTTGACTCCCTACAAGATAATGGCTATGGAAAAAATTGTGGAAAATGAAGAAATTGCTTTTGACAAGCAATTTCTTCATTTCCCACAATATTTTCTACACAAAGACACACAAAAAAATATAAAATTTCATTCAGTTCAAATTGTCGACTGCAACATCTTTGAATTTGGAACAGTCTTCAATTTTGCCGTTTGGTAATGGGTTAATATTTTGCAAATATGATGTACTATGTACACATTTTTCTAATAAACTGTTCTGTTTATTGTGAAAGGTGTCATTGTTTTGGGAGTGGTATATGACACACAAAAAATATTTTGTATTTCAGGAATTCCAGATAAGTTGATAGAAAAATTCAAGACAGGGTTTCCCAAGGAATGGCTTGAATTGATCCAAGAACACCTAAGTGGTAAACCAAAACAAAAGCAGAGGAGTAAATCAGAGACTAGAACCAAATCAAGCAAGTTGAACAGTTACAAAGGAACGAAAATAATGACGCCCAAAAATGTGCCAAAACCATCTAAGAAGAGTAGCATGAGTGAAAAGATTGTAAGGAATGTTAAATCTACAAGTGGTAGTAGTAAACAGAATGTTACTATAGCAGGTATCAGCAGCAAGGGGTCGTCTGTGAAGAAGAAAACACTGAAAAGTGCAGAGAAAATGATTGAGAGACCAGCTAATGTAGGTGAGTATTTTCACGGTGTATAATAAAGTGACTTATAATTTCCGTTAATCTTCAATAACTTTGTCAATACTTGACCAATTTGAATTCGATTTGAAGCAGGGAAGGTGGAAAATGTCAGGAATAACAAGGTCGTGGTAGATTTTTAAAAAATCATCTGATAAAAAAGTTATTGAAGATAAACTAAAATTTTGGTTTATCTTCAATAACTTTTTCATCAGTTAATTTTTCAAAAATCAACCACATCCATCTAATGCGTGACGTCTGTCCACATTCTCTGCTTCAAACCGAATTCAAATCGGTCCCGTATTAACAAAGTTATTGAAGATATTCAGTAATTATTGCATCACATGATTATACACAGTGATTTTCAGAGCTTGTGGAAAAAAAAAGATATGATTATCAACAAAATTGTTGCTACCATGAAAGAACAATTACTAATACTAATGACAGAACTTAATTTCAAAGTCCATGTAATCACAATTACAATTTCCAATGTTTCCCAAGCCACTGTTTAGATAGCAAAGCATTTTGTTCTTCCTTCATTGCTTATAAAATTTTCTCCACTGGAAATTTGTTCTTAACCCTATTTCAAATGGTTTTGATGTCCTCTTAGGACAAACTTTTTGAAGACATATGGGTCAAAGAAGAAAATTCTGAAAACCAGCAATATTGTTCATTAATCCTCTCTTTACCTCTCAAATTTGTCCAATAAAACAACTTTCAAATTGGACTTGTCAATTTTTATACGCCACCGGAGGGGGACGTATATTGGTGTCATCTTGTCCGTCCGTCCATCCGTATGTCAGTCCACTTTTCTTGTCAACGCAACTCCTCCTAAGTTTCTGGCTGGATCTTCTTGAAACTTGGTCAATGTTATCACCTCAATTGGTAGATGTGCATGAAGGAAGGATTTTATGGTTCATTGATTTTTGCCTGAGTTATGCCCCCTTAAAACTTAGTCTCTGGGGCGGCGTATATTGTGACCATGGCACTCTTGTTGTGCTATTTAGGGAAGGGTTACCCATTACTGCACTGTGACACCTTTTGGCATCCTCCCTACAAAAGGCTTGGGAAAACGTGGAAAATGAGGAAATTGCTTGTGACTTTTCTACCTAAAACAACCAAAGATTTTTAAATTTCATTCTCTTGAAATTGTCGTCTGCAACATCTTTGAATTTCAGTCTATATTATTTCAGTGTTGACCCCAAATGGAGCTCTGGTTGATCTTGATAAACTACCGTCGTCTAGAAGTGGCCGTCTGATTAAACCACCCTTGTGTGAGTGGGCGGGCCAGCAGTTATGTAGAGGAGAAAATGGTTATTATGTTACTGCAAGGACGGAATGTGCCAAACAGTACTGTGATGAAATAGAAAATACCATTTGGGTAGGTACTGTTGATACTGGACCACTGGTTATGTCAACATCTGTTTAATACAATTACTCTTTTTCTTGACATTGAAATTTTGTCCTTTTTAGCTCCACTGGCCTTTCAGGCCAGCGGGCTATTGTCATGGCGGTGTGTCCGTCGTGCGTCCGTCCGTCCGTCCGTAAACTTTTTCTTTAAAAATCTTCTTCTCAAAAACTACTGAATGGATTTCAACCAAACTTCACAGGAATGATCCTTGGGTGACCCTCTCTCAGATTCCTTCAAAGAATATGGATTGAACCAGAATAACCTGAGTTATCTGCCCTTGAATGTCAAAAATAGCAGGTTTTGACTTTAGTTTTCTTCTAAAATCTACAAATATTGAACAATCAAGACAAAACTTTGGCAGAATGATGTTGACTACAAGATCTTGCTTTTGTAAAATTTTCAGCTTGATCTGAATTTTACATCATGAGTTATGTGCCCTTGAAATTGACAGAATTGCCATTTACGGCTGTATTTTGAGTTTGTTTTCTCTGTAGCAACTACAAATATTGACTAAACAAGACAAAACTTTGACAGAATGATGCTGACTATAAGATCTTTCCTTGGTACAATTTTCAGCTTGATCTGAATTTTATAGCATGAGTTATGTGCCCTTGAAATTGCCAAAAATTGTCATTTTCGGCTCTATTTTGCTGGTTTTGACTTTATTTTTACTGGAAAATCTACAATTATTGACCAATCAAGACAAAACTTACACAGAATATATATAAGCATTATATGCTGCCTTGGTGTAATTTTCAGCTTGATCGGAATCTTACATCATGAGTTATGTGCCCTTGAAATTGACAAAATTGCCATTTTCAGGGTGTCCACGGTCAGGGAAAAAGTCAGGGAAAAAAATATTTTTTCAAGGTCAGGGAATTGTCAGGGAATTTTGGTATTGGTCAGGGAATTTTACAGTTTAAGCAAAAGTCAGGGAAAAGTCAGGGAATTTTGAAATAATTGGTGTATGAATGATAAAAAGATAAAAAAAACAAAGGCTAAGGCAGTTTGTTCTTGATTGGCTATAATGATAATACTGACAATAACACTAACATTAATAATAATGTGATAAGTAATATTCATTATTCCAAATTGTTCTTTGAGAAGAAACTGAAGGGACTAGCGCGACCAACATTTTCAAAAATTAACGTGCAAAATACGGTAAACATAAGTCAGGGAAATTTGATTTTAGTCAGGGAAAAGTCAGGGAAATGTCAGGGAATTTCGCTTTGCTCAAACTGTGGACACCCTGATTTTCGACTTTGTTTTCACTCTAACAACCACAAATGTTAACCAATCAAGATGATACGTGGAAAGAATCTTGTTGACAACAAGATCTTGCTTATGTGTAATTTTCAACATGATCACACTGTTACAATCTGAGTTATTTGCTCTTGATATTGACAAAATTTCAGATTTCGACACTTTTTCCACTCTTGAAGCCACAAATATTGACTAATATAGACAAAATTTGAACAGAATGATAGTGACCATAAGATCTTGCATGTGTTTATTTTTCGATTTGATTTTAAACATACATACTGAATTGTGTCCTTGAATTTGGCAAAATCACAGTTTTTAGTCCCCTACCGGTGTTCACACCAGAGGGGACTATAGGTTTGCCCTCCGTCTGTCTGTCCGTCTGTCCGCTCAAATCTGGATCCCGCGATAACTTAATAACTAAGCAAGCGTTTTTAATGAAAGTGGGTATATGACTAGATGGCAATGTGTAGATTATGCACATCATTTTATTTTTGTTTTTCGACTTAAATTGAGGTTGCTATGGTTACAGAAATAGTGAAAATATGGCCAAAAATGGGATCCTGCGATAAGATAATAACTAAGCAAGCTAGTTTGATGAGACTTGGTATATGACTATATGGCAATGTGTAGATTATGCACATCATTTTATTTTTGTTTTTAGACTAAAATTGTTGTTGCTATGGTTACGGAAATAGTGAAAATATGGCAAAAAATATTGGATCCTGCGATAAGTTAATAAGTAAGCAAGCTAATTTGATGAGACTTGGTATATGACTAGATGGCAATGTGTAGATTATGCACATCATTTTATCTTTGTTCTTTGACGAAAAGTGTGGTTGCTATGGTAACGGAAATAGTGAAAATATGGCAAAAAATGGATCCTGCAATAACTTAATAACTAAGCAAGCTAACTTGAAGAAACCTGTTTTAAAATGTAAAAAAAATTATAAGCCATGTTAGTCAGGGTGGTGATGCAGCAGTATTAATCACCTCCAGTTGGGCATAACATTTCATATGTTTGACAATTATTTTGATGACTTGTTCATCTTAATCTATTATTGATTACCATATTGAGTCAATGTGAAGCCGGTAGGGGACTTTATGTGTTGCATACAACACGAGATACTTGTCAATTTTATTATCGCTCTAACATCCCTAAAATAGTAGTCAATCAATTACTTTCTTTTTGCATTGACCACATGATTGCTGCTTTTGACTTTGTTTTTGCTGTAAGAACCACAAGTATTCAAAAATCTAGTCAAAACTTGGATTTGATATTAAAAGAAATTCAGGCCTGTGGAGCGACTCAAGACCTTCAGGTCTTTCTAGTTTCTGTTGCCCACCCCCATCCCCCAAACAAAGTTTTGGGGCATATATAAGAATTACATAAATTTTTCAGCACATTTCAAATTGGAAACAAATGAAGATGTTTGTTGATTGGAAAAACAAACAAAATTTGTACATTCTTATCTTTACAGAACTCAGCAACTAGGATGAGGAATCAATACTTGAAACAGAAGAACAAAGAGAGTGATACGAGTGACAATGCTTCCAGTTGTAGTAAAAACTCACCAATAGTCAGAAAACCTGCCAGGAAGACTGCTCCGGCTTCAATGTCAAAAACAAACAGAAAAAGTGGGTCAAGAACCTTTGACAAGAAAAGAATAGAAACTGTTACAAATCCATTTGAACGAAAGAGACAATCTCTATCATCCAATGAGCCTCACTGTTCGCGGCTTGATGAGTCTATAGGGTCAACTAATTCTGAAGGTCAAGGAGATTTAGCGAAACAGATCAAAGTTGTTCTGGAACGACATAAAGTTCCTTCCACAAGGAAGAAAGTGAGGTTATCATCACCATGTTATCAAAATAACATAGAAACAACAACAACACAGAAGTGCGATGATGATTATTGTCTGGATGCGTCTGTGGAATCAGCTGATACATCAAACAAACAAGTGAAGAAATCACACAAAACTGTTGATACTGGAGCCAATCAAGTGAGCATTGTGTCCTCTACTACGAGCGATGTGAAACCTTCACCACTCAAAACTAGATCTAGGACAAAGTCAAGTGGAAATTCAGCAAGGAGAACAGTGACAGTAGAAAAACTAGATAGTGACCCACTAGAGGGAAAGTCTCGGAGAAGCATTAGAGTTTCTAAACGACTGTCAAACATCGCAGAACATGATTCTAGTAGTGAATGCCACGACACAAGTTTGGATGTTGTAGATAAAACAGTGAATGAATCTCAAAAGAAACAAAGGTCGAGACGGAGAGGCAAACAGAGAGGCGAGACAAAGTCAGGTGCAATGGACAGCAGTGTAGACAAAACTGGCCAGGAAGTAAATGAATCTCGGTCAGAGTTAAATGAAACAGTTGTAGATGATAGCTGTTGGACGGCTGCTGATTTTGATAGGCTGAATAAGTAGGTGAATTTTGTTTTGTACAAAATCTCTTTCATGGGAGGTGTTTGGAATTAATGAATAATCAACTCTTTTAATCAGTTGATAAATGTCATTTGACCAATTGAGTGATTTTTTATACCCCCCACCTACGAAGTAGAGGGGGGTATATTGGTTTCACCATGTCTGTCTGTCTGTCCGTCCGTCCGTCCGTCCGTCCGTCCGTCCGTCCATCCGTCCGTCCGTCCGTCCGTAGACTTTTTCGTTTCCGCGCTCTAAGTCATGAACCGGTTGACCTAGGATCATGAAACTTTACACAGTTGTTGCCCATGACCCAAGGAGGTGCCCTATTGTTTTTGGGTCACCAAGGTCAAAGGTCAAGGTCACAATCAGACTTTGTTTAAAATCCGTTTCCGTGCTCTAAGTCATGAACCGGTTGACCTAGGATCATGAAACTTTACACAGTTGTTGCCCATGACCCAAGGAGGTGCCCTATTGTTTTTGGGTCACCAAGGTCAAAGGTCAAGGTCACAATCGGACTTTGTTTAAAATCCGTTTCCGTGCTCTAAGTCATGAACCGGTTGACCTAGGATCATGAAACTTTACACAGTTGTTGCCCATGACCCAAGGAGGTGCCCTATTGTTTTTGGATCACCAAGGTCAAAGGTCAAGGTCACAATTGGACTTTGTTTAAAATCCGTTTCCGTGCTCTAAGTCATGAACCAGTTGACCTAGGATCATGAAACTTTACACAGTTGTTGCCCATGACCCAAGGAGGTGCCCTATTGTTTTTGGGTCACCAAGGTCAAAGGTCAAGGTCACAATCGGACTTTGTTTAAAATCCGTTTCCGTGCTCTAAGTCATGAACCGGTTGACCTAGGATCATGAAACTTTACACAGTTGTTGCCCATGACCCAAGGAGGTGCCCTATTGTGTTTGGGTCACCAAGGTCAAAGGTCAAGGTCACAATTGGACTTTGTTTAAAATCCGTTTCCGTGCTCTAAGTCATGAACCAGTTGACCTAGGATCATGAAACTTTACACAGTTGTTGCCCATGACCCAAGGAGGTGCCCTATTGTTTTTGGGTCACCAAGGTCAAAGGTCAAGGTCACAATCAGACTTTGTTTAAAATCCGTTTCCGTGCTCTAAGTCATGAACCGGTTGACCTAGGATCATGAAACTTTACACAGTTGTTGCCCATGACCCAAGGAGGTGCCCTATTGTTTTTGGGTCACCAAGATCAAAGGTCAGGGTCACAATAGGACTTTGTTTAAAATCCGTTTCCGTGCTCTAAGTCATGAACCGGTTGACCTAGGATCATGAAACTTTACACAGTTGTTTCCCATGACCCAAGGAGGTGCCCTATTGTTTTTGGGTCACAAAGGTCAAAGTCCAAGGTCACAATTGGACTTTGTTTAAAATCTGTTTCCATGCTCCAACTAAAGAACCTTTTGACCTATAGCACTTTTTTCAGTGACAAGGCGCTAGTGGGGGTATTTGTCCGCTTTGCGACAGTTCTAGTTTAACCCTTATCCAATCAGTAATGCCTTTTGGCACACCTTAATATGAAAGCTTTGAAAATTACTGAAGAAAAGGAATAAAGCTGTTACCTACATTTTCTCCCTTTTTATCATTTTTCCCCTCCACATTACAGAGCTTATTCATTCTGACAGTTTGTTACCTGAAATACCTTTGAATTTGGACTGGCCCAAATTTTGTTGTTTTGGGAAGGACTTACAAATTGCTAAATGAACAAGGGTCATACAAGAATGCTCTAATGACTCTTTGCTGCCATTTTAGATTTTTTTTGTGAATTGGAGTAGATTTTTAGCTCACCTGAGCACAAAGTGCTCAAGGTGAGCTATTGTGGTCGCTCACCGTCCGTCTGTCCGTCCATCCGTCCACAATTTCTTTAAACATCTTCTCCTCCTATACCATTGGGCCAATTTTTCCAAACTTGGCAGGAATGTTCCTTGAGTGACTCTTCTCAAAACTTGTTCGCGGATTTTTGATTGGCCAAAAAATGTGGGCGTGGCAAGGCGGGGCTTATAAATCTTAAGAAATTTTTTTAAAAATCAACCATTTGGCCAATTTGAACCAAACTTGGCAGGAATGTTCTTTTAGTGACTCTTTTGAAAATTTGTCCTTAAATTTTAAGATTTGTCAAAAAATGTGGGTGTGGCAGGGTCAGACTTCCAGAAATCCTAAGAAAATTCTTAAAAAATCAACCAGGTATAATATGGTTAGTGTGAGTCAAAACATCATAACTACAGCTCGACAAAGCTGGAGTTATGAGGTTTTGATCCCCCACTGGGGATAGGTCTAATCCCCATAATATCAACAAAGACAAGAAATGTTTACTTTATGACCAACACATGTTTACACTAGACAGGCCAGAATGGGGAGCTGCAGGTTAAAAAGGGGTAAATACAATTCTATTTGTTATTTAAACTATCCTTTGTTGTTGGTACTCATTTAAATAGTTTTGGTTAGATCATTCAAATGAATACCCTCATCACAGGATTTGATAAACATTGAAAGATATTTTACAATTAGGAAAGCCCTTAACATCTCCTATTTGATTAAACCCTTTCCGGAAAATGCCTGGTTTGACATCCCTAAATAATTAGAAAAGGCTTGGGAAAATATTGAGTCAAATGAAGAAAAGGCTGATAATTAGTAATTTTCTCCCTTTGTCTCAATATTTTATCTGCTTTATTGTGCATGAATCCTTTCTTTATCCATATCAATTTTTATGTTCTTTTTTTATACGCCCGAAGGGTCGTATTATGTTATGGCCCCGCTCGTCCGTCCGTCTGTCCGTCTGTCTGTCCGTCCGTCCGTCCGTCTGTCCGTCCGTTAGCAATTTCTTGTGTGCGCAACTCCTCCTACAGTTTTGATCGGAATTTGATCAAACTTGCCACAATAAATCTACATGGTGTCTAGTTGTGCACTGCGCTTACGGAATTCAGATAACTCTTTTCGTTCTTGAATTATCTGCCCTTGAATTAAAAAAATGCCCATTTTCTTGTGTGGGCAACTCCTCCTACAGTTTTGATCAGAATTTGATCAAACTTGCCACAATGAATCTCCATGGTGTCTAGTTGTGCACACCGCTTACAGAATTTAGATAACTGTTTTCGTTCTTGAATTATCTGCCCTTGAATTTAAGGAAAAATGCCCATTTTCTCAAAAATGCCCATCTTCTCCTGTGTGCTACTTCTACAGTTTCAACCAGAATTTAATCAAACTAGCCACAATGAATCTCTATGGTGTCTTGTTGTGCAAACAAAATTTTGATAACTTTTCATGTTTGAATTATCTGCCCTTGAATTGAAAAAATGGCCAATTTTTACTGACAAGCCCCTCTCGGGCGTATATGCGCCGCTCTGCGAAGCTCTTGTTAACCCTTTCCCAAACGACAAAAGTTTAATTTTTCCAATTAGAAATCCACTGCAGACGTCAAAATGAAAGTCGACAAAGACAGGATTTGTGTAAAATAAAGCACATCAAATATTGAGACAAAAGGAGAGTCTGCTGGTTATCAGCAGTTTCTTCTTTTGTCTCAATATTTTCCCAAGCATTTTCTATTACTGACGTCAAAACCAGGTCTTGTTTTGGAAAGGGTTAATTGGAACAGTCTATTCATTTTCAGTTTGGGAAGGGATTAAGCAGGTTTCGGCTCACTTATTGAAAATGCTGGAAAAATGTTATAGCAAAAGGAGAAAATGCTGATAGCCTATATTTGCATCTTTTGCCTCATCATTTTCTGGCCACTTTTGTACACGAATGCAGTCTTGCTCAACATTCTGTTTTTTAGTTACAGCAGATTTTAATTCTACTGCTCTGATGTTATGCTGTTAGGAAAAGATTTAATCTTAATCAAATTGTAACTGCTCAGTGAATAGTTCCCCTATGTTGTGGGTTGACTGGGTTCCATATACATGTAAATATGATAAAAAGGGCAGTGTTTGACAATCTTTTCTCAAATTATAAGACAATCTGTTCTCAAATAATTATCCCTATGCTGTAGCTTCTGATCATAACAGAAAGTCCTTAGTTAAATGCCTTTTCAATTGACAAAATTACCATTTTTGCTCATGTCACCTATGTTCAGGTGAGCGATATAGGACCATCATGGTCCTCTTGTTAATTTTGCACATGATTTGTTTTTCCAGAGCTTATCGTGAACTAGATGTAGAAGATCGTAACTTCTGGCAGAAAGTGGCAGAGAGAGTTAAGACAAAAACAGCTGAGGCCTGCCAGGAACAGTTCTATAGCACGAAGAAACCAGAATCCACCAAGAAAGGGAGAAAATCTAAGGAAACTGGTAAGTCTTGTACCTTTTTCACAGGCCACAAAGCCTTAGACTTATTTAGCATCTACATACAGGCACTGCACAATTGAAAGCAGAAGTTTTCATCCTTTGTTTCTTTTGAAATAAATTTTGTGAATATTTGAATCATTATTTTCCCTTTTGATTATTCCTTTGACTTTGCAATATCATTTTCCTCTTGTATTCAACTATTACAGACTTTTATTCCATTATTACAGATATCATTTTCCTATTGTGTTTACAGATAGACCAAAAGCTACTGCGTTAACGGCCAATCGTGGAACTTTGAAGCGTAAACAGCAACTTACTGATATTTTACACCAGCTGAATGACAACCACACAGACAAATTATTTGATTCTACACCATTCAGAAAATCACGCAAGAGGAAGGTAATAAAATTTTGCTTACTTTAAGATGACCCATTCCCAAAGAATGACGCATTTTGACACCCCTCAAGATAAAGGTTTGGGAAAACAATGTGGATGATAAAGAAATTGCTTGTGACAAGCAATTTCTTCATTTTCCACATTGTTTTCTACCCAGATAGACTAAAAATGTAAAACTTCTATCACTTGAAATTGTTGTCTGAAACACCTTTGAATTTGGACCTGTCTAAAATTTTTGACAATTAAAATTAGACACAATTCCAATGAGTACCCACAGCATAGGGTTTGGTTTTTGAAATCACAAATTAAGAATTATTTCACCCTCTCCTATCTGTTGCCAATAAGGGCTTTCATATTTGTGACCTGTCATGCTAAAAGGAACCTTATAGGAAATGTGAAAAGTATCAACCCTAGCTAGTCTGTGCAGTCCATGCAGCCTGTCTAGGGTCGATACTTCTCACTCTAAAGTAATTTTCTAAAAATAGCATGTTTACAGTATCTTATCATATGTCCATTTTGCTCTTTTCAGATAAACAGACTAGAGGATATGGACGGAGATAAATTTTATGAAGAAACATTGAAGAGACAGGGTAAAACATGCTTCGAGACACCCAAGGCGGAGGATGTGGACCCGGGTAGGCGGAGGTTTCTGCGACAGATGTCCGCCAAGAAAACACCCATGTCTATGGTCACTATTGATGAAAGTGTGGAAATGTGAGTTATAAGCAGATCTTTAACTCTGCCAGAATGACAAAGCTTCACCCTTACCAAAACAACAAACTTTTGGTGTGGTTGAACAGTGGCGGATCCAGAGGGGGATTTAGGGGTTCAAACAAACCCCTCTCTGAAGCCTTTAAAAAATTATTGTAATAATAGGAAAACAAACCCCCCTTTTTCGTATTTTTGAACCACCCTCACAGAAATCCTGGATCTGCAGCAGGTTGAATTTGAAAGCTGCTGCAGTTGACAAAATGGATTTTCATGAAGATAGAACTTGTGTATAATATAGCATAGGAAATATTAAGGCAAAATGAGAATATCCTGATGATCGACTGTTTCTTCTTTTGTCTCAATGTTTCTAACCCATTTCTATAAGGTGCATAACAAGAGGCCCAGGAGGGCCTGAATCGCTCCACTGGCTAAAGTGGAAGAATTATCCCATGATTTCTTGTAAGCCTGACACAGCTAAATCTTGAAATTTGTGAATCAATTTTGAAGAGAGATTCAAAGAACATTCTTGCAAAGTCTGGTTCAAATTGGCCTAATGGTTGATTTTTAAAGAATTTTCTTATGATTTCTCTAAGTCTGATAAGCCCCTTTCTCCCTGCCATGGCCACATTTTTTGACAAATATAAAAATTTGTGAACAAATTTTGAAAAGAATGACTCAAGGCACATTCCTGCAAAGTTTGGTTCAATTGGGTTGGGCACACTGGTTGATTTTTGTCGAGCCCGCTTGCGGTGAGCTCGACATAGTTGTCACAATGGCGGTTCGGTGTATGTGCGTTAGTGCGTGCGTGCGTTAGTGCGTGCGTGCGTTAGTGCGTGCATGCGTTAGTGCGTGCGTCCGTCCGGATGGAGCTTGTCCGGGCCATAACTTCACCATGGATGGAGGGATTCAGAAATAACTTGGCACAAATGTCAAGCTCAGTAAGGCGGAGTGTCGCGTGCAAGAACCAGATTCCAAGCTCAAAGGTCAAGGTCAAACTTGGAGGTCAAATGTCAAAAATGAGAAGATTTTTGCTTGTCCGGGCCATAACTTCACCATGGATGGAGGGATTCAGAAATAACTTGGCACAAATGTCAAGCTCAGTAAGGCAGAGTGTCGCGTGCAAGAACCAGATTCCAAGCTCAAAGGTCAAGGTCAAACTTGGAGGTCAAATGTCAAAAATGAGATGATTTTTGCTTGTCCGGGCCATAACTTCACCATGGATGGAGGGATTCAGAAATAACTTGGCACAAATGTCAAGCTCAGTAAGGCAGAGTGTCGCGTGCAAGAACCAGATTCCAAGCTCAAAGGTCAAGGTCAAACTTGGAGGTCAAATGTCAAAAATGAGATGATTTTTGCTTGTCCGGGCCATAACTTCACCATGGATGGAGGGATTCAGAAATAACTTGGCACAAATGTCAAGCTCAGTAAGGCGGAGTGTCGCGTGCAAAAACCAGATTCCAAGCTCAAAGGTCAAGGTCAAACTTGGAGGTCAAATGTCAAAAATGAGATGATTTTTGCTTGTCCGGGCCATAACTTCACCATGGATGGAGGGATTCAGAAATAACTTGGCACAAATGTCAAGCTCAGTAAGATGGAGTGTCGCGTGCAAGAACCAGATTCCAAGATGAAAGGTCAAGGTCAAACTTTGAGGTCAAATGTAAAAAATGAGTTGATTTTTGCTTGTCCGGGCCATTCCTTAACTTGGCACAAATGTCAAGCTCAGTAAGGCGGAGTGTCGCGTGCAAGAACCAGATTCCAAGCTCAAAGGTCAAGGTCAAACTTTGAGGTCAAATGTAAAAAATGAGTTGATTTTTGTAGAACCAGATTGCTAGCTCAAAAGTAAAGGTCAGAATTTTAGGTCAAATATCAAAAATGAGTTGATTTTTGTTGAGCCCGCTTGCGATGAGCTTGACAAAGTTGTCACAGTGGCAGTTTGGTGTATGTGCGTGTGTGCGTCTGTCCGGATTATGCTTGTCTGGACCAAAATTTGGTCATTACTTGGGGGGAATTAAAATAATTTGGCATGAATATTAACCATCATGAGGTGGAGTGTCGCGCGCAAGAACCGTGTGGATAAAAAGTGGTATAAATCAGCTTGTCCTGAAACAGCTTGCTGGAATCATAACTCTGACATTGGTTGCCCAAAACAGCATAAATTTTCACCATCATGAAACAATCTGTCGCGCGCTAGAAACATGTTAGGTCAAAGGGCAGGGTCCCACTTTTAGGCCAAATGCGGAAATTTTGTCCTTATATGTGACCCGTCGCGCTAAAAGGGACCTTATCGGATTTGTGAAAAGTATCGACCCTAGTCCGTCTGCGCAGTCCGCGCAGCCTGACTAGGGTCGAAACTTTTCACGTTTAAGTATTTTCTGAATCTAGAATGTTTTCTCTACCTTACAATATTTTCGTTTTCCAAATACGACATCGGATGGACTTCTGCTTGGTCTGGTATATTTCTCGGAATTTGGTTTTATGGACTTAGCATAAGGTCCCTTTTAGCGTGACGGGTCACATATGTATACTCAAATTAATCCATTCTGGTATCTCGTTATAAATACATAGACATGTAATATTTTGTGAACAATAAACTGTCTCACCATGATCCCCATCATTCCAACTTATTTTGTCCCCACTTTTACAACGCCATTGTAATGACAGCTGTAGACATAGGTATGGTCTTCTTTCTTCAAAATGAGCGGGCTCGACATGTTGCCCTTCGGCATCTAGTTAAAGAATTTTCTTATGATTTCTTCAAGTCCAATAAGCCCCTTCCTCTCTGCCACGTCCACTTTTTATACCCCCCACCTACGAAGTAGAGGGGGGTATATTGGTTTCACCATGTCTGTCTGTCTGTCCGTCTGTCCGTCCGTCCGTCCGTAGACTTTTTCGTTTCCGTGCTCTAAGTCAAGAACCGGTTGACCTAGGATCATGAAACTTTACACAGTTGTTGCCCATGACCCAAGGAGGTGCCCTATTGTTTTTGGGTCACGAAGGTCAAAGGTCAAGGTCACAATTGGACTTAGTTTAAAATCCGTTTCCGTGCTCTAAGTCAAGAACCGGTTGGCCTAGGATCATGAAACTTTACACAGTTGTTGCCCATGACCCAAGGAGGTGCCCTATTGTTTTTGGGTCACGAAGGTCAAAGGTCAAGGTCACAATCGGACTTTGTTTAAAATCCGTTTCCGTGCTCTAAGTCAAGAACCGGTTGACCTAGGATCATGAAACTTTACACAGTTGTTGCCCATGACCCAAGGAGGTGCCCTATTGTTTTTGGGTCACAGAGGTCAAAGGTCAAGGTCACAATCGGACTTTGTTTAAAATCCGTTTCCGTGCTCTAAGTCAAGAACCGGTTGACCTAGGATCATGAAACTTTACACAGTTGTTGTCCATGACCCAAGGAGGTGCCCTATTGTTTTTGGGTCACGAAGGTCAAAGGTCAAGGTCACAATTGGACTTTGTTTAAAATCCGTTTCCGTGCTCTAAGTCAAGAACCGGTTGGCATAGGATCATGAAACTTTACACAGTTGTTGCCCATGACCCAAGGAGGTGCCCTTTTGTTTTTGGGTCACGAAGGTCAAAGGTCAAGGTCACAATCGGACTTTGTTTAAAATCCGTTTCCGTGCTCTAAGTCAAGAACCGGTTGACATAGGATCATGAAACTTTACACAGTTGTTGCCCATGACCCAAGGAGGTGCCCTATTGTTTTTGGGTCACAAAGGTCAAAGGTCAAGGTCACAATCGGACTTTGTTTAAAATCCATTTCCGTGCTCTAAGTCAAGAACCGGTTGACCTAGGATCATGAAACTTTACACAGTTGTTGCCCATGACCCAAGGAGGTGCCCTATTGTTTTTGGGACATGAAGGTCAAAGGTCAAGGTCACAATCGGACTTTGTTTAAAATCCGTTTCCGTGCTCTAAGTCAAGAACCGGTTGACCGAGGATCATGAAACTTTACACAGTCGTTGCCCATGACCCAAGGAGGTGCCCTATTGTTTTTGGGTCACAAAGGTCAAGGTCACAATTGGACTTTGTTTAAAATCCGTTTCCGTGCTCTAAGTCAAGAACCAGTTGACCTAGGATCATGAAACTTTACACAGTTGTTGCCCATGACCCAAGGAGTTGCCCTATTGTTTTTGGGTCTCAAAGGTCAAAGGTCAAGGTCACAATCGGGCTTTGTTTAAAATCTGTTTCCGTGCTCTAAGTCAAGAACCGGTTGGCCTAGGATCATGAAACTTTACACAGTTGTTGCCCTTGACCCAAGGAGGTGCCCTATTGTTTTTGTGTCACGAAGGTCAAAGGTCAAGGTCACAATCAGACTTTGTTTAAAATCCGTTTCCGTGCTCTAAGTCAAGAACCGGTTGACCTAGGATCATGAAACTTTACACAGTTGTTGCCCATGACCCAAGGAGGTGCCCTATTGTTTTTGGGTCACAAAGGTCAAAGGTCAAGGTCACAATCGGACTTTGTTTAAAATCCGTTTCCGTGCTCTAAGTCAAGAACCGGTTGACCTAGGATCATGAAACTTTACACAGTTGTTGCCCATGACCCAAGGAGGTGCCCTATTGTTTTTGGGACATGAAGGTCAAAGGTCAAGGTCACAATTGGGCTTTGTTTAAAATCCGTTTCCGTGCTCTAAGTCAAGAACCGGTTGACCGAGGATCATGAAACTTTACACAGTTGTTGCCCATGACCCAAGGAGGTGCCCTATTGTTTTTGGGTCACAAAGGTCAAAGGTCAAGGTCACAATTGGGCTTTGTTTAAAATCTGTTTCCGTGCTCTTAGTCAAGAACCAGTTGACCTAGGATCATGAAACTTTACACAGTTGTTGCCCATGACCCAAGGAGTTGCCCTATTGTTTTTGGGTCACAAAGGTCAAAGGTCAAGGTCACAATTGGGCTTTGTTTAAAATCTGTTTCCGTGCTCTAAGTCAAGAACCGGTTTGCCTAGGATCATGAAACTTTACACAGTTGTTGCCCTTGACCCAAGGAGGTGCCCTATTGTTTTTGTGTCACGAAGGTCAAAGGTCAAGGTCACAATCAGACTTTGTTTAAAATCCGTTTCCGTGCTCTAAGTCAAGAACCGGTTGACCGAGGATCATGAAACTTTACACAGTTGTTGCCCATGACCCAAGGAGGTGCCCTATTGTTTTTGGGTCACGAAGGTCAAAGGTCAAGGTCACAATTGGGCTTTGTTTAAAATCCGTTTCCGTGCTCTAAGTCAAGAACCAGTTGACCTAGGATCATGAAACTTTACACAGTTGTTGCCCATGACCCAAGGAGTTGCCCTATTGTTTTTGTGTCACGAAGGTCAAAGGTCAAGGTCACAATCGGGCTTTGTTTAAAATCTGTTTCCGTGCTCTAAGTCAAGAACCGGTTGGCCTAGGATCATGAAACTTTACACAGTTGTTGCCCTTGACCCAAGGAGGTGCCCTATTGTTTTTGTGTCACGAAGGTCAAAGGTCAAGGTCACAATCAGCCTTGTGTGCACTCTAGAGGCCACATTTTTTGCCCAATCAACCTGAAAATTGATCAGAATGATTGTCTTGATAAAATCTCCGACAAGTTCAACATTGGGTCATCTGGGGTCAAAAACTAGGTCACGGGGTCAAATGTTAGAAAAACCTTGTGTGCACCCTAGAGGCCACATTTTTTGCCCTATCAACCTGAAATTTGCTCAGAATGATTGTCTTGATAAAATCTCCGACAAGTTCAACATTGGTTCATCTGGGGTCAAAAACTAGGTCACGGGGTCAAATGTTAGAAAAACCTTGTGTGCACTCTAGAGGCCACATTTTTTGCCCAATCAATCTGAAATTTGCTCAGAATGATTGTCTTGATAAAATCTCCGACAAGTTCAACATTGGGTCATCTGGGGTCAAAAACTAGGTCACGGGGTCAAATCTTAGAAAAACCTTGTGTGCACTCTAGAGGCCACATTTTTTGCCCAATTAACCTGAAATTTGCTCAGAATGATTGTCGTGATGGAATCTCGGACAAGTTTGAAATTGGGTCATCTTGGGTCAAAAACTAGGTCACTGGGTCAAATGTTAGAAAAACCTTGTGTGCACTCTAGAGGCCACATTTTTTGCCCAATCAACCTGAAATTTGCTCAGAATAATTGTCTTGATAAAATCTTGGACAAGTTTGACATTGGGTCATCTGGGGTCAAAAACTTGGTCATGGGGTCAAATGTTAGAAAAATCTTGTGTGCACTCTAGAGGCCACATTTTTTTGCCCAATCAACCTGAAATTTGCTCTGAATGATTGTCTTGATGAAATCTCGGACAAGATTGAAATTGGGTCATCTGGGGTTAAAAACTAGGTCACGGGGTCAAATGTTAGAAAAACCTTGTGTGTACTCTAGAGGCCACATTTTTTGCCCAATCAACCTGAAAATTGATCAGAATGATTGTCTTGATCAATTCTAGGTCAGGAGGTCAAATCTTAGTTAAACCTTGTGTGCACCCTAGAGGTCACATTTTTGTCCAATCAACCTGAAAATTGGTATACAAAAATTTATTATATCAGGTGAGCGCTTCAGGGCCAATGGCCCTCTTGTTAATAATTTGGAGTAGTCGTCGAGATATTAATGCTGAAAGTTGGTAATGCTTTAAGGAAAAATACTAAAGCTTTCACCTCCACCGAATGAGTGCACGTCCGCACTTTATGACTGACGCCGTTTTTGATTCATTCTATGCCTGTCACAAATTACAAGACTGTTCCAATTTGATAGCTGCTGAAGACAACAAAATGGACCTTGATAAAGACAGGAGTTGTGTACAATGTCGCTCAGAAAATATTGAGGCAAAAGCAGAAAATGCTGCTTTTGCTTCAATGTTTTCCGGAGGTTTTTAGCTCACCTGAGCATGGTAGTTCTCATGGTGTGCTATTGTGATACCACTGTGTCCGTCGTGTGTCGTGCCTTTGTTTTGTGTGCACTCAAGAGGCCACAGTTTATGTCCAATTAACCTCAAATTTGGTCAGAATGAGTATCTTGATCAAATCTTGGACAAGGTTGGTCATCTTGGGTTAAAAACTAGGCCACATTTTTTTGTCCAATTAACCTGAAAATTGGTCAGAATAATTATCTCGATGAAATTTTGAACTAGTTCACCTGGGGTCATAAACTAGGTCATGGGGTCAAGTCTTAAAAAATCCTTGTGTATACTCTAGAGGCCACATTTTTGCCCAATAAAGCTAAAATTGTCTCAGAATAATTGTCTTCATAAAGTCTCATACAAGATAGAAATTGGTTCATCTTGTGTCATAAACTAGGTCATTGGGTCAAGTCATAGAAAAATCTTTTGTACACTCTAGAGGCCACATTTTTTAACCAATCAACCAGAAAATTGGTCAGAATAATCATTTTGATAAAATCTCAGAGAAGTTTGAAATAAGGTCATCTGGGGTCATAAACTAGGTCATTATACCCCCCACCTACGAAGTAGAGGGGGGTATATTGGTTTCACCATGTCTGTCTGTCTGTCAGTCTGTCCGTCCGTCCGTCCATCCGTCCATCCGTTCAGTCGTCCGTCCGTAACTTTTTGTTTCCGTGCTCTAACTCAAGAACGGTTTGACCTAGGATCATGAAACTTTACACAGTTGTTGCCCATGACCCAAGGAGGTGCCCTATTGTTTTTGGGTCACCAAGGTCAAAGGTCAAGGTCACAATCGGACTTTGTTTAAAATCCGTTTCCGTGCTCTAAGTCAAGAACCGGTTGACCTAGGATCATGAAACTTTACACAGTTGTTGCCCATGACCCAAGGAGGTGCCCTATTGTTTTTGGGTCACGAAGGTCAAAGGCCAAGGTCACAATCGGACTTTGTTCAAAATCCGTTTCCGTGCTCTAAGTCAAGAAGCGGTTGACCTAGGATCATGAAACTTTACACAGTTGTTGCCCATGACCCAAGGAGGTGCCCTATTGTTTTTGGGTCTCAAAGGTCAAAGGTCAAGGTCACAATCGGACTTTGTTTAAAATCCGTTTCTGTGCTCTAAGTCAAGAACCGGTTGACCTAGGATCATGAAACTGTACACAGTTGTTGCCCTTGACCCAAGGAGGTGCCCTATTGTTTTTTGGTCATGATGGTCAAAGGTCAAGGTCACAATCGGACTTTGTTCAAAATCCGTTTCCGTGCTCTAAGTCAAGAACCGGTTGACCTAGGATCATGAAACTTTACACAGTTGTTGCCCATGACCCAAGGAGGTGCCCTATTGTTTTTGGGTCACCAAGGTCAAAGGTCAAGGTCACAATTGGACTTTGTTTAAAATCCGTTTCCGTGCTCTAAGTCAAGAACTGGTTGACCTACAGCACTTTTTCAGTGACAAGGCGCTAGTGGGGGGGTATTTGTCCGCTTTGCGACAGTTCTAGTTTTGACAAATGTAAAGATTTGTGAATAAATTTTGAAAAAAGAGACTCAAAGAACATTCCTGCAAAGTCTGGTTCAAATAGACCCTATGGTTGATTTTTAAAGAATTTTCTTATGATTTCTTTAAGTCTGATAAGCCCCTTTCTCCCTGCCACGGCCACATTTTTTGACAAATGTAAAAATTTGTGGACAAATTTTGAAAAGAATGACTCAAGGCACATTCCTGCCAGGTTTGGTTCAAATTGGCCCAATGGTTGATTTTTAAAGAATTTTCTTATGATTTCTCTAAGTCTGATAAGCCACGCCCACATTTTTTGACGAATCAAAAATCCGCGAACAAGTTTTGAAAAGGGTCACTCAAGGAACATTCCTGCCAAGTTTGGTGAAAATTGGCCCACTGGTATAAGAGAAGATGTTTAAAGAAAAAGTTAACGGACGGACGCACGACGGACACAACGCCATGACAATATCTCGCTGGCCTTCGGCCAGTGGAGCTAAAAAGGCATCATTGTTTGGGAATTGGTTAAGGTTGGCCCAAATGAAAAGCTTGTCCAAATGTCAAAATAAATATTACAGAAGGAATTGCATTTTAAGTCATAACATAGAAATGGTTGAAGGGGAAGGAGAAGGTGCTGGTTCACCAGAAGAACTACATGTTTATGATTTGCCATTAACCCTTTCCCAAACTGCAAAATTTTAGAGTGTTCCACTTCTGAAACTGCCACAAAAGACAAAATGGAAGTTATTAAAGATATAAATTGTGTAAAATATCTCAAAGAAAATATTGAGACAAAAGGAGAAACTGCTGGTTATCAGCAGTTTCTTCTTTTGTTTCAATGTTTTCCCAGACCTTTTCTATTAGGGACGTCAAAACCAGGTCTTGTTTGGGAAAGTGTTTACCTGTATAGTACTGTGTTTGATCATGCAGATTTTAATATCCCTGAAGGAGAGAAGGTCAGACAACTTGGGAGGAAAAGAAATTCCTGAAAATCAGCATTTTCTCCTTTTCTTTCATTATTTTATTTTATTTTCTTTGCTATAATTTACATAAAATTCACATCTTTTTACAGCCATTCTGTCATTTAACGATTACCAGTTTTGTCAAACTTCATTGTTATAAATATGTTTCAGAGGAAAGAAAGATGCATATGTCCACAACCTAGTTAAGAGGGGTGTCCACAAAAAAGTCAACAGAAAATGTTTATCTACGCCAAAATCAACAAAAACGGTGAGACATTTAGGATTTTACATAGACAAGACCAGGCCCCGGTTTCTCGAAAAAACTTAAGTATATTCTCATGAGAACATGCTCAACTTCAAAGGGATACTATCCAACGTTGAAGGGTATTCGATTGAAGTTCACGTGGATTTCGTGCGATTTGAGCACGGTGCTCAGATTTGAGTATGAGAACGTACTTAAGTTTTTTCGAGAAACCGGGGCCAGGTTTTGATGTCCCTTTTAGAAAAAGTCTTAGGAAAATATTGATGTAAAAGAAGCATTTTTAGCTCACCTTAGCACGAAGTGCTGAGGGTGAGCTATTGTGATCGCTCACCGTCCATCTGTCCGTCCGTCTGTCTGTCTGTCTGTCCACAATTACTAGAAAATCTTCTCCTCCCAAACTATAAGGTCTAGAGTCTTGAAATTTTGTATGTAGTATTGTCAGGGCGTCAACTTCTGTCCTATATCCTATATTTGTCCTATATTTTGATTGCTGTCCTATATTGTCCTATATTTAAAAGGTGTCCTATATAGTCATCACCCATACTATATTTTCATAGGAAAATATAGTGGAAAAAAGAAACTGAAGAAATAAAGACAGTAAAAGACTTAAAATTTGAGACAAATTCAGGTTTAAGTGATATGTATTGAGTATCTGTGAAATATTGTTGTACCAGATACATGTAGGCCTACTATGTTTTTCTATTAATCAATGAAAAGCATATTGCTGGATGAATACATTATATTACTACATTAATTTTTATTCAAAATAAAAGGTGCTACTTTTTAGTTTTCTTGAGCATAAATTTCTAAGTTTGAGACATTATATTGGATCAACAGCTGTCTGTCCAGTCTCTGTCTATACACACTTATAAAAACTTCTTATCACAAACCACTAGCTTTAAAGTTTTGCATTGCACAACATTTTTGGATTCCAAGTACATGTATCAGACTATCAGTATATTTAAAATTATTTCCATGAATTGAAATTTAGCCCAGTATTAGTGGTATCCAGATTTTATGAGGATAGAAATTTTACACCATTTTCTTCTGTTCTGTTTTAAAAATTTTGTGACTATAATCATTATACAGAACTATGAATACTAACAAAATTTATGCATACTTCAAATTATTACTATACATTGAAATTTAGCAATCATGTTGTGGGTTCCCTGATTTCACACACACACACAAAGAAAAAGAGAGATCTATGACACTCTTCCTCTCCCAAATCCTAAGGCATTAGGGCTTTCAAATTTGGGTGTAGCATCGACTCATAGCTCCTTACCAGAACACTTCAAATTATTACTTTGCATTTAATGTTGAGAAAATAGTCCTATGTTGTGTGCTTCTGAATTTTATGAACAGGACAATTATCTTTCCCCAGCTATTTCAATTTTGTCTAGTATTGTCTCACGGAACTCTACCAGGAAATGTCAAATTTCATTTATGCTTTGATTAAATTCCTATGTTGTTGATTCCCTGATTTTAGAGAGATAAATAGGACAATCTTCTTCCAAACCATTAGGCCTACACTCAGTCTCTCCCAGGTTTCATAGGAGGCATTGTCTACCTCTGTGAGATCCCCCCACCTATCTTGCTGCATGCATTGTTGTCCTCTTTCATGTTCTCCTGCTGTCTTTCTTTTGAAAGTCTATGTCTAATAAATTCTATTATCTGCATTGTCTCTCTGATAGTTGCTTCTAGATCATTTTGGGCTTCTACATAATCTTGGGCTTTCCTGGCCCTCCAATGCCAGTGACTTGCATGAGGAAATCTATTTTAATTGCCCAATTGGATCTCGCCACATTTCCATACCATGTTAGCCTCCTTTCCTGTAAGCTCCATTCCATGTCTTAGAGGCCAAGTTGTACTGCAGTGGTCTTTTGCATTATCTGTCTGATCATCATTGGATCATTATGCTGCACAGATGTTGTAATTTTGGATTAGACTGGGGCTAGGTCTCACTTGCATAAATTATCAAGCCCCAGACAGGGGTTTAAAATATTTTGCCTGGTGTTTGGTTATTGAGATTGGGTGATATGAGGGTTGGCATCAGCTCTTTTAAAATTCTTCAATGTAGCTTGGACTCTGAACATTTTGGCCAAGTCACATCATCTGTGTCAAAGTGGCATTTGAAGTTTGAACCCTCTTTGAACTTTTTAATACCACTTTCCACAACCACTGCATGGGGTGTTTCTGCCAACACCAGTGCAACATACCGGACATGAAACTTCCCAAGCTCTCCAGAATATCCAGTCAAGAGCTGTGATATTTTGTGTGTATGATGGTCTAAAAGATGCCTCAATTATTACTAATGAAAATTTGTCCTATGTTGTAGGTTCCTGGAATTTACATCAAGATAAAAAGGGATGTCTGTGACAAACTTTTCTTTGTCTTACTAAATTAAGCTAAGAGATTTATTCATTTAGCATCACCAAATGGGTCCCTTCAGAAACACTTTAAATATCTCTTTGCAATGAAACTAACCATATTTCATAGGTTCAGTGAAATAAAGACGGAAATCATTGACAAATTCTCAATATTCTCTTTCCTAGAAACATTCGTTTCAAGGCCCATTATGGCATGGGCCATTACCAGACTAATTAGATTTTTAACTTTTCTGTGTGTAGCATGTCTCAATGCCCTCCTCTAGCAGTCCTACAATAGAGAAACTACATTAACAAGCTATTTTGAGGTGTTTTTGAGGAGGTTGAGGCCCTGAGTAATGTCCTATATTTGTCCTATATTTTTGCTCCAAAATGTCCTATATTACTATATTTTTTTCAAATTTTTGAGTTGACGCCCTGAGTATTGTCTCAATGCCCTCTACCAAAATACTTCAAATAATTGTGCTTATAGAAAAATTGGCCCTATCTTGTGGGGTTTAAGGTTTCACACTGAAACACAGTTTTCTCAAGGACTATTTGGCCTAGAGTCTTGAAATTTTGCACGACTTTACATCTCATAAACCTCTAACAGAATGCTAAAAATCATCACATTGCAAGGAAAGAAGCCCTATGTTATGGGTTCTTGAATTTTCAAGTGAGGAATTGTTTTGACCAGGTAGATTTTATCACATATCGTTGGTGGGGAGTCAAATCCTCGTAACTACAGCTTGAATAAGCTGGAGTTAATTATGCTCCCCGAAGGGAGAGCATATAGTCGCCGCTTTGTCTGTCCGTCCGTCCGTCCGTCCGTCATTCCATCCGTCCGTCTGTCCGTCCGAAGTGATTTCTCCATAACCCTTGGGCCAAATTAATTGAAACTTACCATGTGAACTCCCTATGACATAATGCCGATGTACTTTTCCCGGTTTTTGGATTTGAGGCCTTGTCATGGGAAAAGGGGACTTAAGGTAAAATATAGTTTTTAGCTCCACTGGCCTTTCAGGCCAGCGGGCTATTATCATGGCGGTGTGTCCGTCGTGCGTCCGTGCGTGCGTGCGTCCGTAAACTTTTTTTAAAAATCTTCTTCTCAGAAACTACTAGATGGATTTCAACCAAACTTCACAGGAATGATCCTTGGGTGACCCTCTCTCAGATTCCTTCAAAGAATATGGATTGAATCAGTATAACCTGAGTTATCTGCCCTTGAATGTCAAAAATAGCAGGTTTTGACTAGTTTTCTTCTAAAATCTACAAATATTGAACAATCAAGACAAAACTTTGACAGAATCATGCTGACTACAAGATCTTGCCGTGGTAAAATTTTCAGCTTGATCTGAATTTTACATCATGAGTTATGTGCCCTTGAAATTGACAAAATTGCCATTTTCAGCTGTATTTTGACTTTGTTTTTACTCTAGCAACTACAAATATTGACTAAACAAGACAAAACTTTGACAGAATAATACTGACTATAAGATCTTGCCTTGGTAAAATTTTCAGCTTGATCTGATTTATATAGCATGAGTTATGTGCCCTTGAAATTGCCAAAAATTGCCATATTTGGCTCTATTTTGCTGGTTTTGACTTTATTTTTACTCTAAAATCTACAAATATTAACCAATCAAGACAAAACTTGGACAGAATATATATAAGCATTATATGCTGCCTGGGTGTAATTTTCAGCCTGATCGGAATCTTACATCATGAGTTATGTGCCCTTGAATTTGACAAAATTGCCATTTTCAACTTTGTTTTCACTCTAATAACCACTAATGTTAACCAATCAAGATGATTCTTTAAGAGAATCTTGTTGACAACAAGGTCTTGCTTATGTGCAATATTTAACATCATCACACTGTTACAATCTGAGTTATGTGCCCTTGAAATTGACAAAATTTCAGTTTTTCGACACTTTTTCCACTCTTGAAGCCACAAATATTGACTAAAATAGACAAAATTTGAACAGAATGATAGTGACCATAACATCTTGCATGTGTTTAATTTTCGATTTGATTTTAAATATATATACTGAATTATTTGTCTTTGAATTTGGCAAAATCACAGTTTTCAATTTTATTATCGCTCTAACATCCCTAAAATATTAGTCAATCATTTACTTTCTTTTTGCATTGACCACATGATTGCTGTTTTTGACTTTGTTTTTGCTTTAAGAACCATAAGTATTCAACAAGAGGACCATGATGGTCCTAAATCGCTCACCTGAATCAAGATGACAAGAGTGATAATGGCAATTTTGTCAAATTCAAAGGCATGAAACTTATAAGGACTTTCTGTTAGGAAACAATTAAGTAATTATTTTGTTCCAATCGATCCTGTAAGGTTGGGTATGAATTAGCAGAATTGTTGAGTTAGTTTATTTTCAACAATTATTTCATGATTTCGCAATATACAACATAGGGCTAATTTTCAAAGCATACTGATCTGTTAGAGATTGATCATTTATGATAGGCTCAATTAACAAGATTTTGTCTGTGATTGATAGAATTTGTTGAAAGATATCATCTGATAAGCTAAAGCTAATCCCTTATTTGTTTACATAAGATAAACATGGGGCCAGCCTAAGAGCAACAGATAAGGGAAATAGGAAATTGGCCCAATGGTTGATTTTTAAAGAATTTTCTTATGATTTCTCTAAGTCTGATAAGCCCTTCCTCCCTGCCATGCCCACATTTTTTGACCAATGGAAAAATTTGTGAACACATTTTGAAAAGAGTAACTCAAGGAACATTCCAGTAAAGTCTGGTTCAATTGGGCACAATGGTTGATTTTTAAAGAATTTTATGATTTCTTTAAGTCCCATAAGCCCCTTCCTCCTTGCCGAGCCAACATTTTTTGACAAATGTAAATAATTAAGAATAAATTTTGAAAACTCAAAGAACATTCCTGCAAAGTCTGCTTCAATTTGGCCCAATGGTTGATTTTTAAAGAATTTTCTTATGATTTCTCTAAGTCTAATAAGCCCCTTTCTCCCTGCCACAGTCACAATTTTTTACAAATGTAAAAATTGTGAACAAATTTTGAAAAGAGAGACTCAAAGAACATTCCTGCCAAGTATGGTTCAAATTGGCCCAATGGTTGATTTTTAAAGAATTTTCTTATGATTTCTCCAAGTCTGATAAGCCCCTTTTTCCCTGCCACGGCCACAATTTTTGACAAATGAAAAAAAATGTGAACAAATTTTAAAAAGAATGACTCAAGGCACATTCCTGCAAGGTCTGGTTCAAATTGGCCCAATGGTTGATTTTTAAAGAATTTTCTTATGATTTCTCTTAGTCTAATAAGCCCCTTTCTCCCTGCCACGGCCACATTTTTTCGCAAATGAAAAAAATTATGAACAAATTTTGAAAAGAATGACTCAAGGCACATTCATGCAAGGTCTGGTTCAAATTGGCCCAATGGTTGATTTTTAAAGAATTTTCTTATGATTTCTTGAAGTCTAATAAGCCCCTTTCTCCCTGCCACAGCCACATTTTTTAACGAATCAAAAATCCGCGAACAAGTTTTGAGAAGGGTCACTCAAGGAACATTCCTGCCAAGTTTGGTAAAAATTGGCCCAATGGTTTAGGAGGAGAAGATGTTGAAAGAAATTGTGAACGGACGGACGGACGGACAGATGGACGGACAGAAGACGGACAAAAAGCGACCACAATAGCTCACCTTGAGCACTTTGTGCTCAGGTGAGCTAAAATTCTAGTTCTCTAATTTCTCCTAGTCTAATGATCAGAATTTGATGAAATTTCATATTTGAGTAGTAAATCAGATGCCCTTGACAATAAACTATGTGAAATTTGGTTATGAAAATTATGTCATGCAAAAAGGGGTCTTAACATTTGCTAGCTTTATGTTAGCTCTGCATGGCATACATTTATTGTGACAATGCCTTATTCGGGGAGCATTGTCCGTCTCTGACGGCTCTTGTTTTGGACCAGTCTTGTACTTTGCCAATTTTGTAATGAGTAAATTATAAGAATAATGATATCTTATAGGTGACAGATGTGAACTCTCCGCAACAGAGGCTGTTTATTAATGAACTCCTGGCCAACCAAAGTGACCAGGAAAATCATGCAGATTCAGAGGGGGAAGATTATTATTGGGATCAGGATCTGGCAAATTAGTCCTTAATAATTAGGATCAGGATTTTTATCTAGATGAATTGTTGATCAACCTTAGTGATGAGGAAAATCATGCAGATTGTGTGGAGGAGGATTATTAACCCTTTCCCAAACAAGACCTGGTTTGGACGTCCCTAAAAGAAAAAGGCTCGAGAAAACGTTGAAATAAAAGAAGAAACTGATGATAAACGGCAATTTCTCATTTTGTCTCAATATTTTCTAAACCATGTTTTACACAAATCCTATTTTTAATAACATACATTTTGTCAATTATGGCATTTTTGGAAGTGGATCACCCTAAAACTTGCCATTGTGTAAAGGGTTAATGGAATAAGGATTTGTCAAGTAAATCCTTAACTAGGATCAGGACTCGTACAATTGAACTGTCGGCCAACTGCAGTGATGAGGAAAATCATGTAGTGTCTGTGGGGAAAGATTATCACTGGGATCTGGAATTGCCCTGCTTATTATGACAAATCAAGCTGGTGGCAAAATAATTCGGATGAAGAGTAACTGATTTCCCAAAATGTGTGCTCTCTTCGTGCTTCTGAGGCTTGGGAAAACCTTGTTTTAAAAGATTCTTTTGACTCGATATATTTTTTGAGTTAAATTGTACATATGTGACCGGTTACCCTAAAAGGGACCTTATAGGAAGTGTGAAAAATATCTACCCTAGTCAGTCTGCGCAGTCTGCGCAGCCTGATTAGGGCCGACACTTTTCACTTCTATGTAATCTAAATGCGGAATATTTTCCTTATCTTACTATATGTTTATTTTTCGCATATGGGATCTGGTTGACCTGTGCTGGGTCTGACAAGTTTGTCAAAATTTGGATGTTTGTAGTTAGGATAAGTTCCCTTTTAGCTTGACGGGTCACATATATATCTTACCTTTATCAACATCCTCTACAGAAGCTTTTAAGTTGGACCACTCTAAAATTATACTGTTGGAGAAAGGGTAAATTCAGCACAATAAATGAAACCAGGGCCCCGTATTATCAACAATCTTACGACCAAGTTTTTGTGTAAATTATGTAAGAAGACATCTGATTACACAAGAATTCAGATTGGGACAATCAGGTTTGTTGTTACAAGTAATTACGCAAAAAAATAATGTACCACCGTTGATAATACGGGCCCCTGGATTTTGAGATTTCAATAAACAACGCTTGGAATTTTGATGTTTTTACAGAGCAACAGATAAGAGGGGTGAAGGCATTCTAAATTTATTTCAAATCCAAACCCTATGTTGTGAGTACTTCTTTGAATCATCTTTTTGAGTGATTCCAATGTGTACCAACAAGATAGGGTTTAGTGAACAATGGATTGAAATATTGTATTTTGAAAAACAGTCCCCCTCTATGTGTAGCATTGGATAATCATGATTCCTTATATATTTGGGTCAGGGTATTACAAAATAGACCAGTCTAAAATACGTCTTTCGCTTGATGTTTGATTGTGAGTCAAGCTTTTGTTTTGTAAATGAAAAGCCAGTTGTGTTCAGTATGTTAATATGTTAGTATTATGTTGTGCTTTCGCTATAATGAAGTCAAATATTGCTTGTTATATAGCTGTGGTACATATGTAGGCAATATGCTTAATTTCTGAAAGTATTATAGAAATTACATGTGCTTTTTTAAAAATTGTTCATTCTTGCATTAGTAATGACATACTACAATGTACAAAATCTTAAATGGCTACAACTTCATTTAAAAGTGCAGTGCATTTGATGGTTACATATTTTGCAAACAATCCCTGAATTTTAGACCTTGTGCCAAGCTGTAGAAAACTAATGGGTGAAAGTTCCAGAATTTTCTACTTTACCCCTCACCCTGTTATTGAGTTAAAAGGTTTTCCAGTAACACAGGCATTCGTCGGTGTAAATGCAAAACCTCGTATGTTGATTGGTGCGATTTTCAAAGTACAAACTTGTCTGCCCTGTGTAGACGATTCTCGAAGGTTTTGAGTTATTTTTACTGATCGGTATTATTGACACATTATTTGTGAACAATGTGTCCAAATTTCAAGTAAGGCATTTAAGTTTGGGAAAAGTTACTACACTTTTTTCCCTCCCCTTCAAAATTTTCCGAAACCGAGATACGAGGTTTTGCATTTACAACGACGCATTGTTTTCTATACTTTGGCAGTTTGCTGGCTTATTGATACTTATTTATTTTCAATGATAGTTTTCTTTTAAATGCTCTCAAGAGAAAAGGAAAATAATGTACATAAGTACCAAGATAACAATTGTTAAATCCTTTCCTAAACACTACCTATATTTACAGGCATTGGGAAAATTGCGACAGAATAAATGGATTAAGCAGCATTCCTTTGTTTGCCTCCATATTTTCTATACAGCATGTACACAAATTCTATCTATCAATTGCCATTTGTTGTCTGCCCTGCGTTCAGTAAGACAAAACGTTAGCTCATTGAGCTACCGTCACGTAACCGTTTTCTACTGAACGACCTGTTTACTCCTACCTTTCACACCATTTGGCTCACAGATTTGAAGGTGGTGTGCCAAAGCTAACAAAAATGGCGGCTAGTCTGGTTCCCTACTTTCTATACTGCAAAAATATGGAGGGAACCCAGACTATGGTGGCGGCCATGTTTATTCTGCTAACGTTACCTGAGCGTTCAGTAAGACTGTTAAGGGGGAATGCTCCAGTTTTTCGGAACACTCGGTCATTACTGTAGTAAATTAAATGTTTCGTACCAATATGTTTCGCTACCATATTTTCAATGATATAAAACATCATTACAATTTACCATTTTCGACAGTAAAAGTGTATTTATTAAGCGAAACTGATTTCCTCAAGATGAAAATCGATTATTTAGAGCAAGACAGTCGTAAGTGTGTATGCAGTTACCACTGTTTTGCGTCATTTTATTCATGTGTAGCTGATAAAAATTGCTGTAATTCACTAATAAGTGCGCTGACCTATACATTTTCTTTTTGAATTATTACCAGGACATGTTGCTTAATACAATGGGGGAGTTTTATCAAATTGTATTATGTAGAACTTGAAATATTTCCTAAAATATGCAAATTTTGACACAAATTACTCCAGCTTCGTTGATCTAACCGAACACGTGAGCATGCTGTTTTATACATTTACACGTTTATAATAGCACATATTCTGGGCTTTCTGTTCTTATTAAATGTAAGACGTTACTTTAAATCCGTTTTCGGGATTAAACGATGTATATACAGCATTTTATTAGCATTTCAGTGACCTTTGACAGGTGCAAGAAATTGTGCATTTTTCGATGTAGGGGTATGTGATACGAATGCCTATAAAATTCAAACAAGATCGCTGACCATCCATTTTTATTTTATTTATCAATTGGTAATAACATGCAATTTCAACATACAAAATATAATTAAATTCTATTATTGGGAAAAAATTTAGGAAACTGGAGCATTCCCCCTTAAGTGAAAAATCTGGTGACTTCTTACGTTAAATTTAACTAAACGCAGGGCTGATGTAGCTTGCTAAATGGAACAGTTTAAAGTTTTGCGGGTTTTGGAAAGAGTTAAAATGCTGTTACTTTACAATGCAATGTCAATTTGTCCAAAAATGTTTGCCTCCAGTGTCAAAAGTTTGAGTGCAAATTGTAAGACACTGTTCATCTGTTTACAGACTGCAGCCACAGCACAGTTGTTAGTTCATCAGGCTCTCAGTCATGAGGTTGCGGGTTCCATACCAGGCCTCAGCTTTTATCCTTTCTTACATTAGTCCCCCACCAATGGATTATAGTGGGAGAGCAGCTGGAGGCTCGTAAAGGATGTTATGGTAGTACTGGTGATTGAAACCATAGGAATCCACAGGGATTTAAACACCAAGAATCCATGGTTAGATCCTCCAGTCGCTGCAATATGACTGAGTTACTGTTGAAAGAGGTGATAATCAGACACTATTCAATCAATCAACCATCTGTCTACACAAAGATGAAACCTTGACTTTTCATATAGCTCACGATAATTGACCTGGCAGAGCAGCCCTAGCCAATAGGCTGTGATGCTCTGCCAGGTCATTTATCGTGAGCTATAGCTGTATCAGAATGTGACTTCTTTAACCCTTTCCCAAACAGCAAATTTTTGGACTGGTCCAAATTCAAAGAAGTTGCAGACGACATTTTCAATGTGATGAAACTTGGAAATTGTATGATTTTTTGGGTAGAAAACATTGTGGGAAATGAAGAAATTGCTTGTCACAAGCAATTTCTTCATTTTCCACGATGTTTTCCAAAGCCATTTTCTTTTGAGGAGTCAAAAGGAGTCACTGTGTGGTAATGGGTTAAATCAAGGTACATCTGCTCTTTAACCCTTTCCCAAGCAGCAAAATTTTAGGGTGTTTGGATTTAAAAGCACTGATGACAAAATGAATGGCTATGAAGACAAGAATTGTGTAAATGTAGCACAGAAAATATTGAGGCTAAAGGAGACAAGAGGACCATGATGGTCCTATATCGCTCACCTGAACCAAAATGATATGAGCAACATTTTTGTTCAATTCAATAAATATTTATGATTTTAAGACTGAAAACGAACTTATGGTCAATGACGTGAAAATCGAACTCATCCAAGATCTTATGGTGCTCAACATTGTGTCCAAGATTTGTCTTGTTTGATAAATAATTGTAGATTCTGGAGTATAAACAAGGTCGAAAACAGCCGAAAACGGCAATTTTATCAAATTCAAGGGCACATAACTCTCGACTTTGCGGTAAGATCAGGCTGAAAATCAAACTCATCTGAGATCTTACGGTCTCCAACCTTGTGTCCAAGATTTGTCTTGATTGGTCATAAATTGTAGATTCTAGAGTGTAAATAAGGTCAAAAACAGTCAAAAACAGCAATTTTGTCAAATTCAAGGGCTCATAACTCTCTCCTTTCTAATCAGATAAGACTGAAAATCAGACACATCCGAGATCTCATGGTCCCCAACAGTGTGTCAAAGTTTTGTCTTGATTGATGAATAATTGTAGATTCTAGAGAGTAAACAAGGTCAAAAACAGCCGAAAATGGCAATTTTGTCAAATTCAAGGGCACATAACTCTTGTCTTTCTGGTCAGATCAGACTGAAAATGGAACTAATCCGAGATCTTATGGTCTGCAACATTATGTCCATGATTTGTCTTGATTGAGCAACAATTGTAGATGCTGAAGTGTAAACAATGTCAAAACTAGATATTTTTCGCATTCAAGGGCAGATAACTCCTGACTTTCTGGTTGGATCTGATCCATAATCGAACTCATCCGAGATCTTATGGCCATACATGTTTTGACCAAGTTTGGTCAAGATTGGCTTATATTTGTAGATGCTAGAGTGTAAACACGAAATTGTGGATGGACGGACGGACGGACGGACAGACAGACGGACAGACAGACAGACGGACGACGGACAAAAAGTGATCACAATAGCTCACCTTGAGCACTTTGTGCTCAGGTGAGCTAAAAATGCTGATTACCAGCATTTTTAGCTCACCTGAGCACGAAGTGCTCAAGGTGAGCTATTGTGGTCACTCTTTGTCCGTCGTCCGTCCGTCTGTCCGTCCGTCCGTCCGTCCGTCTGTCTGTCCGTCCGTCCACAATTTCGTGTTTACACTCTAGCATCTACAAATATAAGCCAATCTTGACCAAACCTGGTCAAAACATGTATGACCATAAGATCTCGGATGAGTTCGATTATGGGTCAGATCGAACCAGAAAGTCCGGAGTTATCTGCCCTTGAATGCGAAAAATAGCTAGTTTTGACATTGTTTACACTCTAGTACCTACAACTATTGATCAATCAAGACAAAACTTTGACACATTGTTGTTGACTATAACATCTCACATGAGTTCAATTTTCAGTCTGATCGTACAAGAAGGTCTTGAGTTATGTGCCCTTGAAATTGACAAAATTGCCATTTTCGACCGTTTTTGACTTTGTTTACACTCTAGCATCTACAAATATTGACCAATCAAGACAAAACTTTGACACAATGTTGGTGACCATAAGATCTAGGATGAGTTCAATTTTCAGTCTGATGGGACGAGAAGGTCTTGAGTAATATGCCCTTGAAATTAACAAAAATTGCCATTTTCGACTGTTTTTGACTTTGTTTACACTCTAGCATCTACAAATATTGACCAATCAAGACAAAACTTTGAGACAATATTAGGGACCATAAGATCTTGTATTAGTTTGATTTTCAGATTGATCGGATCATAAAGTCATGAGTTATACACCCTTGAATTTGACAAAATTGCCGTTTTTGACTGTTTTTCACTTTGTTTACACTCTAGCATCTACAATTATTGACCAATCTAGACAAACCTTTGAGGCAATATTAGGCACCATAAGATCTTGTATGAGTTTGATTTTCAGATTGATCGGATCATAAAGTTAAGAGTTATACGCCCTTGAATTTGACAAAATTGCCGTTTTCGACTGTTTTTGACTTTGTTTACACTATAGCATCTTACAATTATTGACCAATCAAGACAAAACTTGGTCACAATGTTACAGACTAAAATATCATGTATGAGCTGATTTTCAGATTGATCAGATCAAAAGTTCATGAGTTATACACCCTTGAATTTGACAAAATTGATGTTTTCGATTGTTTCGGACCTTGTTTACACTTTAGCATCTACAATTGTTGTCCAATCAAGACGAAATTTGGACACAATGTTGCTGAACATAAGATCTTGCACCAGTTTGAATTTCAGCTTAATCATAGTAGAATTTGCTGAGTTTGCTGAGCCCTTCAAATTGACAAATTTGCTGTTTTCGATTGTTTTTACTCTAACAACCACAAATAGCGACAAACCAAGACAAAATTTGGACACAATGTTGTTGACCATAAGTTTGTTTTCAGTCTTAAAGTCACAAAACTGAACAAAACTGTGGCTCATATCATCTTGGTTCAGGTGAGCGATATAGGACCATCATGGTCCTCTTGTCTTCTTTTGCCTCAATGTTTTCCCAAGTCTTGTCTGTCACAGATGTCAAAACCAGGCCTTGTTTGAAAAAGGGTTAACATATGACCTTTCTCTAGGTCATTTTTACAAAGCCCATGAAAGATATATATGGAAACATCTTGTCCTATTTTGATGCGAAGTTTGTCATCCATCAAGGTAATTTTCAAAGGTCATACTTTCCCAAGTAGAAACATTGAGAGAAAAAGAAATTACTGGTGATCAGCAATTTCTTTTTCTCTCAATAATTTCTTTACTATAACATTCACATTTAGTACTTTTGATATTGATTATTTTGCCATCTGCAATTTCTTTCAAATTGGATGGTCTGAGATATGGTCATTTGGAATTAGTTAACCCATCACCACACAATGACGTTTTTTGACATCTGTTAATAATACTACTTGGGAAAATATTGTGGAAAATGAAGAAATTGCTTGTGACAAGCAATTTCTTTATTTCCCACAATGTATTCTGCACATAAAGACCAAAATAAGTAAAGATTCATGCACTTGACTTTGTCGTCTGCAACACCTTTCAATCTGAACCAGCCTAAAAATTTCCGTCAATGGGTAATGGGTTAAGGAAAATGTTCCAAAGCGTTTGTATTTCATGATCACTCTTAACCCATTTCTCCTGTTTATGAGCTTTAAACTCTTACTTTTCTTCAAGCTTTGTTAAACTTGGTATGTATAGTTGAACATATACAAATTAATAAAGAATGGTTTAAGCAAACTTTTTTGGTAAATTTATTTTTGCCAACCCTTTCCCAAACAAACCGTAGATTTGATGAATAAAGGTAAGGTAAAGGCTTTCTTTATTATAGTGCCGCCCCATTTAAAGTGACATTTCAGAATTAATTTACATAAATTTTACTTTTATTCTATCTGAAAGAGCATGTTTTCTTACGAAAATTCTGAAATTTTCAAGCCTAAATATTGAATCGTTCACGAGAAATTTATATTTTAGTGCTAAAATTAAACAAATTGTTGTGGACAACAGTTCATATTTATATAGAATTTGTCATTTCTGTCTCAACTTTGAAGGCATATTTTTCGCTTATAAATATCAACTTCAAAAAACTGATAGCATTTCTATGCATTAGAATAGACAATCTTTGCATCAAGACATACTTTTAAAAAATGAAATAAATGTGAAATGTCACTTTAAAGGACCAGCTAGTTTTGGTTTATAATGGGCGTCTGGCAGAGATGAGCTTATGGTAGCCATTCTTTAACTAGCTGGGCCCAGTTGTATAAAGTTTGGTTAGTGCTAACTAAGTGGTTAAATACCTGCTTTTGTTAGATTTCCCTGTAATACTCAGGCAACTTTAACCAAAACAGATATTTAACTGTTTAGTTAACACTAACCAATGTTAACTCAACCGACCCCTGGTGGCTTACACACTTGCCCCTTCACTTCTAACTTGGCAGGCTAGCTGCCATCAGGATTCAGACCTTCGACCTCCCGCTTCGAAGGCAGATGACTTGTCCTAACCATTAGACCATGGAAGTGGTCTGCTTTGACTGTAGAATGTCGAAGGAAAACATACTAGTAGTCAGCATTGTCAATTTGTCCTACAAGGTTGTTTGACCCCTTCCCAAACAAGACCTGGTTTTGACGTCCCTAATAGAAAACACATGGGAAAACATTGAAACAAAAGAAGAAACTGCTGATAATCAGCAGTTTCTGCTTATGTTTCAATATTTTCTATGCCATATTTTACACATAGTCTGTCTTTAAAAAATTGTATTTTGTTATTTGTGGCAGTTTTTGAAGTGGATCAACCTAAAATTTTGTCGTTTGGAAAAGGGCTATTCTACAAATTCCCTTTTCCAGTAACATGTGATATTCAGCAGTAAACTCCAATTCGAACAATGTCTGAATTAACACAGTCCTACACAATGACACTTTTTAGCGAGCCAGGACTTTATGTCCGGGGAGCTAATGTCACAGCCCTAGTGTCGGCGTCGCGTCGCGTCCCGTCTTCACTTGAAAAACTTTAACCTGGTCTATATCTCAGGCACTATTAGAGATACAGCCTTGATATTTCATACATAGATACATCTCGACAAGACCTTTCATTTCGGACCATGACCTTTGACCTAGTGACCTTGACCTAGGAGTTTGACCTTCTTTTGAAAAACTTTAACCTGGCCTATATCTTAGGCACTATTACAGATACAGCCTTTATATTGCATACATAGATACATCTCGACAAGACCTTTCATTTGGGACCATGACCTTTGACCCAGTGACCTTGACCTTGGAGTTTGACTTACTTTTGAAAAACTTTAACCTGGCCTATATCTCAGGCACTATTAGACATACAGCCTTGATATTTCATACAGGGATACATCTTGCCAAGACCTTTCATTTGGGCCATTACCCTTGACCTTGTGACCTTGACCTTTGAGTTTGACCTACTTTTAAAAAATTTGCTGTTTTTGTGACAAGCTCCCGTATAGGCGAGCTATGTTGTCCGCAGACAACTCTTGTTTGACTCCTCTTAATATAATGACTTTGGAAAATATTGTGGAAAATGAAGAAATTGCTTGTGACAAGCAATTTCTTCATTTCCCGCAATTTTTTCTACCCAAAAAGACCAAAAATTGTAAACTTTCATACACATGAAGTTGTCATCTGTGTGATCTTTGAATTTGGAACAGTCCAAAATTTTGTCGTTTGGTAATGGGTTAACCCATTCCTACATAGTGACACCTTTTGACACACCCAATAAGATAAAGGCTTTTGAAAACATTAAGGAAAATTGTGACAAGCAATTTCTTCATTTCCCACAATGTTTTCTACCAAAAAGACTAATTCTTTTTCAGGATGGGTTGCAACAAGACGTCAAAAAATATTTTTTTTAAATTCTATGAATTGATAGAGTTACATAATATAGTACTGTATGTTGTCAGCCATTATCTCCAAAAATAAGCCTTCATCAGACTTTACACATACAAATTAATCCATTACCGCACAGTGGCGCTTTTTGACACCTCACAAGATAAAGGGTTTGGAAAACATGGAAAATGAAGAAATTGCTTGTCAAAAGCAATTTCTTCATTTCCCACAATGTTTTCTACTGGTGAAGTAATAAAATTTTTAAAATTTCATCACACTGAAAATGTTGTCTGCAACTTCTTTCAAATTGGACTAACCAAAAATAGTTGTTGTTTGGTAATGGGTTGAAGAAATTATGTAACCACAAAATTTAAAAGAAAATCTATTTTTCAGCCCTTGTTGCAACCCATCCTATCACTTTGACCCATTACTGCACAGTGACGCCTTTTAACTCCCTCACAAGACAAGAGGCCCAGAGGGCCTTATCGGTCACCTGAATCAAATGAGCAGAAACAGTTAAGGAAAATGTTAAAAGTTAACTAATAGCGCAACCCCCCAGCACCACCATTTCTTGACAGTCTTTTTTTCTATTTTACAAGTTATTTAAAGACTCAAATACCAAATGTGAATTCAATCCAACAATAGAACATTTCTTAATATGTACCCTATTTACCCCCTTTTGGCCCCTTTTGGGACCCCAAAGGGAGATGACTCCATGATTTGTAAAAATCTGAAGCGGCTTCCCATTGGGATGCTTCCTGCCAAGTTTGGTAGAAATCTGTCCAATGGTTCTCAAGAAGAAGTAGAAAATGTTAAAAGTTAAGTAGTAACACCAACCCCTCCCATCCCCCCTCCCCAGCACGCCCATTTATGGACGGATTTTTTTCTCTTGAACAAACTTTGTAGTCCTTGCCCTAAAGACTTTAACTTCCAAATGTGTATCCAATGCAACAGCCAGTTCATGAGTAGAAGATTTTTTAAGATTTACCCTATCTACCCCCTTTTTGGCCCTTTATGGGACCCCAAAGGGAGATAACTGCATGATTCGTAAAAATCTGAAGCGGCTTCCTATTAGGATGCTTCCTGCCAAGTTTGGTTGAAATCCGTCAAATGGTTCTTAATAAGAAGTCGAAAATGTTAAGTTAACTAATAACGGGACCCCCCTCCCATCCCCAATCCCCAGCACGGCCATTTCTAGACGGATTTTTTTCACTTGTACAAACTTTGTTGTCCTTGCCCTAAAGACTCTAAATACCAAATATGAATCAAATCCAACAACCGGTTCATGAGAAGAAGATTTTTTAAGATGTACCCTATTCAACCCCTTTTGGCCCCTTATGGGGCCCCAAAGGGAGATAACTCCATGATTCGTACAAATCTGAAGCGGCTTCCCATGGGGATGCTCCCTGCCAAGTTTGGTTGTAATCCGTCCAATGGTTCTCAAAAAGAAATCGAAAATATTAAGTTAACTAATAACGCGACCCCCCTCCAATCCCCCCTCCCCAACACGGCCATTTCTGGACGGATTTTTTTCTCCTGTACAAACTTTGTTGTCCTTGCCCTAAAGACTCTAAATACCAAATGTGAATCCAATCCAACAGCCGGTTCATGAGAAGAAGATTTTTCAAGGTGTACCCTATTTAACCCCTTTTTGGCCCCTTATGGGGCCCCAAAGGGAGATAACTCCATGATTCGTACAAATCTGAAGCGGCTTCCCATGGGGATGCTCCCTGCCAAGTTTGGTTGTAATCCGTCCCATGGTTCTCAAGAAGAAGTTGAAAATGTTAAAAGTTAACGCACGACGGACGACACACGACGACGGACGAAACACGGTCGCAATAGGTCACCATGACCTTCGGTCAGGTGACCTAAAAAGCCTTGGGAAAATATTGTGAACTAGAAAGACCTGAAGGTCTTGAGTCGCTCCACACGCCTGAATACTTTTAATATTAAATCCAAGTTTGACTAGATTTTTGAATACTTGTGGTTCTTACAGCAAAAACAAAGTCAAAAGCAACAATCATGTGGTCAATGCAAAAAGAAAGTAAATGATTGACTAATATTTTAGGGATGTTAGAGCGATAGTAAAATTGAAAACTGTGATTTTGCCAAATTCAAGGACACATAATTCAGTATGTATATTTAAAATCAAATCGAAAATTAAACACATGCAAGATCTTATGGTCACTATCATTCTGTTCAAATTTTGTCTAAATTAGTCAATTTTCATGGCTTCAAGAGTGGAAAAAGTGTCGAAAACTGAAATTTTGTCAATTTCAAGGGCACATAACTCAGATTGTAACAGTGTGATCGTGTTGAAAACAAGAGATGTTTGTAAAACATATATGCCCCCTCAAGGGCCTACATTTGAGGTAGGTCAAAGTCCAAGGTCAAGTTAACAAGGTCCAAGGTCATGGTCAAATATGAAAGGTCTTGGTAGGAGGTGTCTATGTGTGAAATATCAAAGCTGTATATGTAAAAGTAAAATGAAACATAGGCCAGGTTAAAGTTTCTAAAAGTAGGCCAAATGCCAAGGTCAAGGTCAAATGTGAAAGGTCTTGGTTGGAGGTGTCCATGTGTGAAATATCAAGGCTGTAGGTGTAAAAGGACATGATATATATGCCTGGTTTCAGTCTTTTTAAAAGTAGGTCAAACTCCAAGGTCAAGGTTGCAATATTCAAGGTCATGGTCAAATGTGATAGGTCTTGGTAGGAGGTGTCTATGTGTGAAATATCAAGGCTGTAGTTGTAATAGGACATAAGATAAAGGCTAGGTTAGATATTTCTAAAAGTAGGTCAAACTCTAAGGTCAAGGTCCAAGGTCATGGTCAAAAGTGAAATATCTTGGTTGGAAGTGACCATGTGGGAAATATCAAGGCTGTATCTGTAAAATGACATGAAATATAGGCCAGGTTAATGTATTATTATAGTAGGTCAAACACAAATGTCAAGGTCACAAGGTACAAGGTCATGGTCAAATGTGAAAGGTCTCGGTCGTAGGTGTCCATGTGTCAAATATCAAGGCTGTATGTGTAAAAGGACATGATATATCGGCTAGGTTAAAGTTCTTTTTAAAGTAGGTCAAAGTCCAAGGTCAAGGTCACAAGGTCCAAGGTCATGGTCAAATGTGAAAGGTCTTGGTAAGATGTGTCCATGTGTGAAATACCAAGGCTGTATGTGTAATAGCACATAAGATATAGGCCCAGGTCAAGGTCACAAGGTCCAAGGTCATGGTTAAATGTGAACAATGTTGGTAGGAGGTATCTATGTGTGAGATATCAAGTCTGTATGTGTAAAAGGACACGAGATATAGGCAAGGTTAAGAATTAAGTGTAAAATTCAACAAAGGGCAATAACTCCAAGAATTTGATTGGCAGAGTTGCGGTTCTTGTGCACTGCACCTCTCCATATTGAAATCTATTCACCTGTAAAGTTTCATGATTCTACCTTACATATTTTTTGAGTTATGCTCCGGACAAGAATCAAGTTATAAAATCAACAAAGGGCAATAACTCACAAAATTTGATTGGCAGAGTTACGGTTCTTGTGCACTGCACCTCTCCATAATAAGATCTATCCACCTGTAAAGTTTCATGATTCTACCTTACATACTTTTTGAGTTATTCACCGGACAATAATCAAGTTTGAAAATCAACAAAGGGCAATAACCCAAAAAATATGATCAGCAGAGTTACGGTTCTTGTGCACTGCACCTCTCCATAATGAGATCTATCCACCTGTAAAATTTTATGATTCTACCTAACATAGTTTTTGAGTTATGCTCCGGACAAGAATCAAGTTTGAAAATCAACAAAGGGCAATAACTCAAAAAATTTGACCAGCAGAGTTACGGTTCTTGTGCACTGCACCTCTCCATAATGAGATCTATCCACCTGTAAAGTTTTATGATTCTACCTAACATAGTTATTGAGCTATGCTCCGGACAAAAATCAAGTTTGAAAATCAACAAAGGGCAATAACTCAAAAAATTTGATCGGCAGAGTTACGGTTCTTGTGCACTGCACCTCTCCATAATGAGATCTATCCACCTGTAAAATTTCATGATTCTACCTAACATAGTTTTTGAGTTATGCTCCGGACAAGAATCAAGTTTGAAAATCAACAAAGGGCAATAACTCAAAAAATTTGACCAGCAGAGTTACGGTTCTTGTGCACTGCACCTCTCCATAATGAGATCTATCCACCTGTAAAGTTTTATGATTCTACCTAACATAGTTATTGAGCTATGCTTCGGACAAAAATCAAGTTTGAAAATCAACAAAGGGCAATAACTCAAAAAATTTGATCGGCAGAGTTACGGTTCTTGTGCACTGCACCTCTCCATAATGAGATCTATCCACCTGTAAAGTTTCATGATTGTACCTTACATACTTTTTGAGTTATGCTCCGGACAAGAATCAAGTTATAAAATCAACAAAGGGCAATAACTCAAAAAATTTGATCGGCAGAGTTACGGTTCTTGTGCACTGCACCTCTCCATAATGAGATCTATCCACCTATGAAGTTTCATGATTCTACCTTTAATACTTTTCGAGTTATGCTCCGGACAAGGTTTGGTCTACGGACAGACCGACCGACCGACCGACCGACCGACCTACCGACCGACCGACCTTCCGACCGACCGACACTTGCAAAACAATATACCCCCATTTTCTTCGAAAGGGGGCATAATTACACATAAGCAAGATCTTGTCGTCAACAACATTCTTTCCAAGTATCATCTTGATTGGTTAACATTTGTGGTTGTTAGAGGGAAAACAGTCGAAAATGACAATTTTGTCAAATTCAAGGGCACATAACTCATGATGTAAGATTCCGATCAAGGTGAAAATCACACCCAGGCAGCATATAATGCTTATATATATTCTGTCCAAGTTTTGTCTTGATTGGTCAATATTTGTAGATTTTAGAGTAAAAATAAAGTCAAAACCAGCAAAATAGAGCCGAAAATGGCAATTTTTGGCAATTTCAAGGGCACATAACTCATGCTATAAAATTCAGATCAAGCTGAAAATTTTACCAAGGCAAGATCTTATAGTCCGCATCATTCTGTCAAAGTTTTGTCTTGTTTAGTCAATATTTGTAGTTGCTAGAGTGAAAACAAAGTCAAAATACAGCCGAAAATGGCAATTCTGTCAATTTCAAGGGCACATAACTCATGAAGTAAAATTCAGATCAATATGAAAATTTTACCAATGTAAGATCTTGTAGTCAGCATCATTCTGTCAAAGTTTTATCTTGATTGTTCAATATTTGTAGATTTTAGAAGAAAACTAGTCAAAACCTGCTATTTTTGACATTCAAGGGCAGATAACTCAGGTTATTCTGGTTCAATCCATATTCTTTGAAGGAATCTGAGAGAGGGTCACCAAAGGATCATTCCTTTGAAGTTTGGTTGAAATCCATCCAGTAGTTTTTGAGAAGATTTTTAAAGAAAAAGTTTACGAACGCACGGACGGACGCACGACGGACACACCGCCATGACAATAGCCCGCTGGCCTGATAGGCCAGCGGAGCTAAAAATGAAGAAATTGCTTGTGACAAGCAATTTCTTCATTTTCCACAATGTTTTCTAACCAAAAATAGAAATATTCTTAAAATTTCATCAATTTGAAATTGTCGTCTGCAACATCTTTCAAATTGGAAATGTCCAAAATTTTGCAGTCTGGTAAAGGATTAAATAGTCCTGCTATGTCTTTGAACTTGGACCAGTCTAAAGTTTTCCCGTCAGGTAATGGTTTAACTGCATTCGAATATTCTCGGATCTTATCGTTACTCAAGATCGGCTCGAACGTATTACAGTAGCCGCCATGAGCCGATCCTGTCCATATTACCCCGCAAGCACAACAACGGTAGTGCGGTCACGACAACGGAAGCAGACCAAACAACTATTTAAATCTACACCAGAACAATATTTGAACAAATGCGTTCAAAAGTCGATTGTATCCTCATAAATGTGAAAAAATTTTACCAGATTAAAAAATTGATGTGATTTACCGATTATTGACAGTATATTTCACTTGAATCATAACGTTAGCTAATGGATTGATTTGTTTTGATGACGTCATTTACGCGCGTCTACTTTCACATTCAATATGGCGGTCACTGTATTACGCTCGAGATCATGTTGCAAACTCGTTCCAAACGGCAAAAGGTTGCAAACAGTCTCGAGGGTCGCGATTGGGTTTAACCCTTTCCCAAACAAGACCTGGTTTTGACGTCCCTAATAAAATAGGCTTGGAAAAACATTGAGGCAAAAGAAGAAACTGCTGATAACCAGCAGTTTCTTCTTTTGTCTCAATATTTTCTGTACAATATTTTACACAAATTCTATCTTTCATAACTTCCATTTTGTCATTTGTGACAGTTTTTGAAGTTGATAACCCTAAAATTTTGCTGTTTGGGAAAGGGTTAACTGGTATCAGTAGACTGTATGAAACATCTCTAGAGCATAATGAACCATCTGCAATCCATATCATAAGTTGAACTGTAGAGATAAAAGCAAAATACTGGTTGATAAAAACATAACCAGGCGGCAAAATTTTAGACTTGTCCAAATTCCAAGATATTGCAGAACTAATGACAGATAAATTCATGGTCTCAAAATGTGGGATATGTAATTATATGCTATAACACAAAAACAATATTTTATGAAAAGGAGAAAATGCTGATAATCAGCTTTCAATTATTTTCTCTCACTCCTTTCAAAACTGTCCTGATTAGGGACCTGTAAACCAAAACTTGTTTTGGAAAGTATTCAATCTTTCACAGACAAAGTTTCAGACAAGTCAAATTTAACTCTTTCCCATACAAGACCTGCTTTTATTGTACCTATTAGGAACGGTGTTAGAAAACATTAAACATTAATGCAAAAGAAGAAAATGCTGAAAACCAGTATTTTCTCTTTTAGCCTCAACATTTTCTGTGCTAAATTGAACTTGATCCAATCTTTTGCAACAACCATTTTGTCATATACAGTTGCTTTAAATTTGGTACAGTCTGAAAAATTGCAGCTTGGGAAAGTTAACCCATTACCAAACGGCAAAATTTTAGGCTGGTCCAAATTCGAAGGTGTAGCGGACGACAATTTCAAGTGAATGAAATTTAACGTAAGACGTTACTTTAATTTTTCGGCCTTTTTACGTAGAAAAAATTGTGGGAAATGAAGAAATTGCTTGTCACAAGCAATTTCTTCATTTTCCACAATGTTTTCCAAAGCCTTTATTTTGTGGGGCGTCCAAAAGCGTCATTGTGTGGGAAAGTTAAACTGTAGTGTTGCTTACTACAAGATAAATGTTACAACTTACAAAGAGCATCAAGGTTGTATATAAAAGCATGGAAAACAATGAGGGGAAACGAGGAAAAAGTAGGTTATCAAAATTTACTTTTTCCTGAACGTTTTCAAGATTCTCTTCAAAACAAGGTTTTCCTTTCGGTAAAGCATAAGCATTAAAAGTCACAGCACTTCATTTAGTAATAACAAACAAAAGAGAAGCATATCTTGATTCTACACATATATTTCAAAGAAAATAAGGCAATACAATCACATATGTATACAGAAGAAAAAATTGCAATGCAATAATGTAAGTAAATAACATAGCACCCGTAATGAATGACTGATGAAGATGCCTTGACCATTTCCCAAACAACAAAATTTGAGACTGGTCTACTATGAATGCAAAATGGAATTTGGTAAAGAAAGGGTTTATGAAGACAACAGCTTGGAAAATATCGATACAAAAGGAGAAAATGCGAATCAGCTGATGATTATATGTATTTTCTTCTTTTGTCTTTAAATTTTCCCATTAGGATCAACAAAACCAAGTTTAGCTTGGAGAAGGTTTAACCCTTTCCCAAACTACGAAATTTCAGAGTGGTCTAAATGAAAATGGTTTTGCAGATGACAAAATAATTGATGTCAAAAGTCAACAATGTCTATGTTGTACCACTGAAAATATTGAGGGAAAAGGAGAAATTGCTGATTCTCAGCAATTTCTTCTTTCCCCTCAATGTTTTCCAAAACCATTTCCATTAGGGGCACAAAGCCAAGTCTTGTACGGACAAGGCATGGTTTCCACACTGACTTTCAAGTCTCGGCGTAAAAAAAAGCCATACTTTTACAGCATGTTTGTTCACCCTCTGTAAGAGACAAAGAAGGCTGCTTGCAAATATTTGGGGTACAAGATTCAATTTGGGTGCTTTTGGAAACCCTGAAAGGTTTAAATAATGAGCACTATGAACACATTATCCACTAATTTCCTTTGAAGTAGAAGTCAATGCCTCTTTTCTGACCAGCAGAAGTTTTTCTGTCCCGCCCACCGCCACCTCTAGCTCCGCCCCTAAATCCTCCCCCGGATCCTCCTCTCTGAAATCAACAAATTAAAACATTCAAATTTAAATAAATTTCCAGACAACAAAATTTTAGACAGGTCCAAATTCAAAGATGTTGCAGACGAAGTTTCAAGTGAAATTTTTTTTTTTTGATGGAAATCAATGTTTTCCAAAAATTTATCTTGGAAGGCATAAAAAACAACTTCATTATGTGGGAATAGGTTACAATAAACTTGGGCTATTAAGATTAAGATTAGATTAACCCTTTCCAAAACGACAGAGTTTTAGGGTGATGCACTTCAAAATCTGCCACAAATGACAAAATTGATGTTATTGAATATAGGATTTGTGTAAAATATGGCACAGAAAATATTGAGACAAAAGGAGAAACTGCTGGTTATCAGCAGTTTCTTCTTTTGTTTCAATGTTTTCCTAAGCCAATTCTATTAGAGACGTCAAAACCAGGTCTTGTTTGGGAAAGGGTTAAGACAAACAGGTAGTGTAGTAAGCCACTGATTTTCCTTAACTTCTTAACCCTTTCCCAACAAAATTTTGGGGTTGACCACTTTGAAAGCTGTTTCAGACTACAAAATAGATGTTTGTGAAGAAAAGATTTGTGCACAAAATAGCACTGGAAATATTGAAGCAAAAAGAGACACGAGCTTCGCAGAGAGGCGCATATACGCCCGAGAGGGGCTTGTCAGTAAAATTGGCCATTTTTTCAATTCAAGGGCACATAATGCAAGAACGAAAAGAGTTACCTAAATTCCGTAAGCGGAGTGCACAACTAGACACCATGGAGAATCATTGCAGCAAGTTTGATCAAATTCCGATCAAAACTGTAGGAGGAGTTGCGCACCCAAGAAATTGCTAATGGACGGACGGACGACCAAGGCCATAACATAATACGACCCTTTGGGCGTATGAAAATTGCTGATTATCACCTTTTTCTTCTTTTCTTTCAATGTTTTCTAAAAACCACTTCTACTCGGTACATAAAAACCAAGTCTTTAGGGGGAAAGGGTTTATAGTTTAAAAAATAATTTCCATTTATTATAGACAAAAAAACCTTTCTGCTTCTTCAGTAGGTCTGCTTCACTCTTTGTTATAGTTTGTTATAGTTTGGATACTGGCAAATTTCTTATAGCATTATCTCCTTCAATATGGTTGCCTTGTAAAAGATTAAACCATTACCTGCAAAATTTTTAGCTTATCCAAACTCAAAGATGTTCCAGATGACAATTTCAAGTGAATGGAATTTTAATGTGTTTGGTATTTCTGGGTAGAAAATATTGTGGGAAATGAAGAAATTGCTTGTCACATCAATTTCTTCATTTTCCACAATGTTTTCAAAAGCTATTTCTACTAGGGGCGTCAAAAGGCGTCATTGTGAGGGAATAGGTTAAATTACTTACTGCTTTACCAGCATGTCTACTCCACTCTGGTGCTACCACTATAGGGTTAGGGTAAGTTTCCCCAAGTGAGACTTCAGCCTTTGACAGAGCATTCTGAGACAATGTCCACACTGTATGAACTGATCCATCCTTTATACCTTCTAACTCGGGCACCCAGAGTCTTACATACTCCCCCTGCAATGTACAAATTAATGAAATTAACTCTGTCTAAAACAACAGAATTTTGGAATGTTCCAAACAGAAATTTGCTGCATATGACAAAATGGGTCTTAATACAGATATGATTTGGGTATAACATAGCACAGACAATATTGAGGCAAATAGAGATAATGCTGGTTATCAGCATTTTTCTTTTTATTCAATTTTTCACTAGCCTTTTCTGCCATGAATTTTAAATCCAGGTCTTGTTACAGAGACATTTAGGATATCTTTCATCTTGGTGAGAAATCATGGATTTTCTGTACATCAACAACAGACCTGTCCCCGGCACTTGAGTTTTCCCTGTCTTACTGTTTCTCTGCAAAACAATGACAAACCCATAAAATTTGAATTGCAATTGATATTGTTTTCTTAATCCATTTTGTTCCTTGTGATAAGACCTTTCATTTATTCTTTATCCTGCTGACTTTAAATTTTGTTTCAAACAATTTGCCAATTAAAGGGACATTTCGAAAGAATTATTTCAAATTTTTGTCACAATAATTGAGTAGACAACAGGCAGTGTAGGCCAAGATCAGACTGAACATCTGTGCAGGCTAATCTTAGTCTATACTTACTGCCAAGGCTATGGCCAGTACAGGAATATGAAGAGAACAGCATGAGAAGGGTTAATATCATAGCAATAGGTTAACCCTTTCCCAAAAGACAAAAAATTAGGGTGGTCCAATTTGAAAGTTGCTGAAGATGACAAAATAGATGTTACTAAAGATTAACTTTGCGATTGATATAGCAGAGATAACAATGAGGCAAAAGGAGAAAATGCTGATCATCAGCATTTTCTTCTTTTGCCTCAATGTTTTCCCAAGACAATTCAAGCTCAGGTCAGGAAATAAGTTGTTTTGGTGATCATATGACAAAAAAGATCAGAATGTCTTGCAAGAAAAGACAAAAATGCTGACAATCTACTTCTCCTTCTCCCTAAATGGTTTACTCCTAATTAAAATCAATTTTTGAAAAATTTCCTTCACATTTATTTTGTCAATTGCATATACTTTTAAATCAACTCTTTCCCAAACAAGACCTGTGTTATGATATGGGAGTTAACCCTTGATATCTTGTTTGTATAATTGTATCAGCCCCTTATGAGTTGTCTCCCTTTACACATTATATACTGCATGTTGTACACTTTGATAGCAGTCTGTAACTAGTTAGCATTGATTAAACATCTTTCTCAGAATCCATGAGTTACTTAGCCTCTACCCCAAACAACGCATCTTAACAACCTGCTTTTGACCTCTCTATTAAAATAAGCTTCAGAAAACATTGAGGCAAAAGAAGAAAATGCTGATATTTTCCAGGTTAGTTTTTACAAAAATTCATCTTTTTTCAAAATCCATTTGGTGGTCTGCAGCAGCTGTTGAATTGGACCACCCTAAAATGTTGCCGTTTCGGAAGATGATAAATCAGTCAATAATTCTGATGTTAGAGAAAATGTTCATACATGTACTTACCAATTCACATACCCATAATTTTGCATTTAATATTTTTAAAGAATACAAAATCCTAAAAAAAGAAATTAGTGTTTTTTTTTTCTTTTAACACATTACTGAACAGAGATGCCTTTTTACTCCCTCACAAGACAAAGCTTGGGTACAAACTTGAACATTGTGGAAAATTGTAAAATTTCATCCACCCAAAATTGTCATTCTGCAACACCTTTGAATTTAGATGAGTTCAAAATTTTGCAGAGTGGTAACGGATAAATCTTTTAGATTTTACAAGTTAGCATTAATTTCATCATCTGAAACTCCTTTAATTTTGGCCACTTTATAATATTGCCTGGGAAAGGGGCAATAGGGTAACAATAAAGGTCCTTGAGTCAAGAGCTTCTGCAAATAAAATATTTGTAACTTGATTCTATCTGTTTACATAATATGCACATTTAAAGTATTATCCTTTGCCTATTCTCAATAAAATATCTTGATTAACCCTTTCCCAAACAAGACCTGGTTTGACCTCCCCTCTAGAATAGACTTGAGGAAACATTGAGGCAAAAGAAGAAAATGCTGATAACAAGCATTTTCTCCTTTTGCCACAATATTTTCTATGCCATATAGTTAACAAATCTTATCTTTATCAACACCAATTTTGTCACATACAGCAGCCCGCAATTTGGAATAGTCTAAATTTTTGAGCCGTTTGGAAAGGGTTAAACGACAGTCAAACATGATGTGTTTGTATGATGACAATTGCCTAAAAGGACTTTTCTATCTATCTTTTTCTATCTATTCTAAAACAAACATGACTGACATTTGTAATTAAAAGATGACCTCCACTTTGCTGAGAAAATTTGCAGATTAGAAATAAGCTGAAAATGCAAACAGACAAAAAACATACAGTCATGTACAAGCAAATTAATATTGTACCATAAGGTCAACCTGTAAAGTCGGAGGGATCCGGGGCATGGGCAAAAATATTGTGAAGTCTGATCCTAATCAACTAATCCGCCTAACCTTCATATTTTACAGAACAAGAGTGCCACGGTCACAATATACGCAGCCACTTATAAAACTTGAGACAAAAAAATGACATTGACAAGGATTTATAAATATTCACACAAAAACCTGTAAAAAGTTGTGTTCACAAAAAGGTCTTTAGCTCACCTGAGCACGAAGTGCTCAAGGTGAGCTATTGTGGTCACTCACCGTCCGTCGTCCGTCCGTCTGTCCGTCCGTCCGTTCACAATTTCTTTAAACGTCTTCTCCTCCTATACCCTTTGGCCAATTTTCACCAAACTTGGCAGGAATGTTCCTTGAGTGACCCTTTTCAAAACTTGTTCGTGAATTTTTGATTTGTCAAAAAATGTGGGCGTGGCAGGGCAGGGTTAATCAGACTTTTAGAGAAATCCTCAAGAAAATTCATTAAAATCACATTATCAGCCATGATGTATCAGGTTTCATGTAATGTAAGCAAAGACCGGGTGATGTTTATAAAAGACCGGTGAAAGATAAACAAGACCGATGAAAGATAAACAAGACCGTCCAGAATAGACCTGCATCTAAAAGTGGGCAAATACAATCTATTTGTTATTGAAGCTTTAATGCCTATGTTGTTGGTACTCATTTGAATAATCTTGATGAGATCATTCAAATGAATACCAACAGCACTGGGTTTGATAAACATTGAAAGATATTTTACAATTTGGAAAGCCAGTAACCTCTTTTATTTGTTTCTCAATTTACTTAAGGATTATCTCAATGCTTTAACCCTTTCCTGAAAAGGCCTGGTTTTGACACCTTATGATCATTAGAATTGGCTTGGGAAATATTGAGTCAAATGAAGAAAATGTTGATAATCAGCAATGTTCTCCCTTTGCATCAATATTTTATGTGCTATATTGTACATGAATCCTTCCTTTTTCAATATCAATTTTGTCTTCTGCAACTCTTTTCAAATTGGGGTTGTCTGTTCCTTTTCTGTTTGGCGAAAGAAGAAAATGCTGATAGCCTGCATTTTCTCGTTTTGCCTCATTATTTTCTTTCCAATTTTGTACATGAATGCAGTCTTACTCAACATTTTGGTTTGTCATTTACAGCAGCATTGAAATCTGCTGCTCTGATGTTATGTTGTTAGGAAAAAATTTAACCAAAATCAAATCCTAATTTTGTTCAATGAATATTGTATTTTCCCTATGTTGTGGGTTGATTTATAGGTTACATATCAAATGATAAAGAGGGCAATGTTTGACAATCTTTTCGCAAGTTATAAGACCTGTCTGTCTGTCTGTCCGAAAACTGAAAATGAACACTTAACATTGGCCTTTTTTCCAAAAGTATTTGACATACAAATCTCCAATTTGTTATGTAGCTTTCTTTCAATGATATATATCTGTTCCATGCAATATGACTTTCCTCAAGGTCATGCGTCTAACCTTATCAACCCTTTACATGAAAACTTAACATTTTAGAAAAATGGCCATTTTGGGGGCATTTGTGTTTCACAAACACATCTTGTTATCCCGATGTTGCAGCTTCTTGTGTTTAGCCTGATCGGAACAGAAAGTCCCTAGTTATATGCCTTAACATGTGACAAAATTGCCATTTTCGCTCATGTCATCTTGGTTCAGGTGAGCGAGTTAGGACCATCATGGTCCTCTTGTTATAAATATCCAGTCAAAAACCTGGAAGGAATTGCGTTCACGAGGCTGAAATATCATTAAGCTAAGATTGAAGGGGGCATAACTCAGGCAAAAATCAATGAACCATAAAATCCTTATTCCTTACTTCATGCACATCTACCAATTAAGGTAATAACATCCACCAAGTTTCATTAGTATCCAGTCAGAATCTTAGAAGAAGTTGACAAGGCTGCAATTTCAATCAGCCCCAGAGACTAAGTTTTAAGGGGGAATAACTCTGGCAAAAATCAATGAACCATAAAATCCTTCCTTCATGCACATCTACCAATTGAGGTAATAACATTGACCAAGTTTCATTAAGATCCCGCTAGAAACTTAGGAGGAGTTGTGTTGACAAGGCTGCAATTTCAATAAGCCCCAGAGACTAAGTTTTTAAGGGGCATAACTCAGGCAAAAATCAACGAACCATAAAATCCTTCCTTCATGCACATCTACCAATTAAGGTGATAACATTGACCAAGTTTCAAGAAGATCCAACCAGAAACTTAGGAGGAGTTGCGTTGACAAGAAAAGCGGATGGACGTACGGACGGACGGACGGATGGACGGACGGATGGACAGACGGAGAAGATGACGCCAATATACGTCCGCCTCCGGCGGCGTATAAAAATTGATGGCCTGGACAAAAACTTAATGCCAAAAACCTGTCTTTGGTGAAAGAATAAAAAAGAAATTGCAGATGACCAGCATGTTCTCCTACACAACCAGGCAAGCTTTCCAGCAAATATTTAGACTGGTAGCATTTTCAAAGCTGCTACAGACGACAAAATAGATAAAGAAATGATTTTGATACAATTTAGATTAGAAAATATTGAGGCAAAATGAGGCATGCTGGTAAATAATATTTTCCTCCTTTCTCTTTCTTTGTCTTAATGTTTTTCTAAGCCTTTTCAATTAGGTGGGACAAAGGGTATCACTGCATTGGAATGGGACAACAGGCAAATATTTCTCAAGATTGTTAAATTCATTCTTCAACACATGCATATTCTTGTTTTGGAAAGGATTAATTATGCACATAAAAGTGCAGACGACTCAGATTGATAACACAAAATTTATACCAGATCTGTGCATTTACGTCATTCCTTAACAGACATGCGCACTGTTTTTTAAAAACGAAAGTTTGACAAGTCTGCAGCGAAATTAAAATTATCGGTAGGTTCATTCAAAATCTTATCTAAATAAATATTCAAAAACATATGGCCTTTTACTCAAAAATTGCTCATTCAGTTTTTCTTTCATTACATTACTACAGGTTTCATATTACAAGTGTTTTATTGCAATACACAATACTGCGTAAATAATACATGAGATTACTTCATTGTGTTATACAAAAAGTCTCCCTTGTTCATCTTGAGTTGTCGCCTCTAAAAATGTTCCACAGTAATTATCACCTTGTCATTTCTTATAAATGTTTCAAATTGTATCACTATGCATTTTGAAAGGGGTCCTAAGGGGTTCAGCTCATCTTCCAATTCAAGCCAACAGCAGCACACTTCACTTTGTCAAAAGTGGGAAAGAATATCCGCCTCAGGCCCGTAGGAAGCAATTTCATGGGGGGGGGGGGGGGGGGGGGCTAAAGCTCTTGTCCTGAATAATGGGGGGGGGGCTAATTTAGATTTTCCCAAAATTTTCAGTGTAAAATTAAGAAAAATCGGCATTTTTGGCCAACCTTCAACATTATTATCATGATTATCATCACTTTCTTCTTTCGTCTCAATGTTTTTCTAAGCTTATTCTTCTAGGGACCAAGATCTTGAATGGTCAAGTGTTAAACAAAACATTTTGCCACAAGGCTTCATAGTTACTTGATACATGAAAACCATCATATTATGATTAAAATGTTATAATTAATATAACAAGAGGACCAAGATGGTCCTATATCGCTCACCTTAGAGCACCTGAGACATACTTTTTAACAAACCTTTTAAATCTCCGAGGATTTTGAAAAGGAGTCATATGACAATGGTACACACTTAATTTCAAAGCACAATTTGGGAAAAGATTGTCAAAGATTTTTCCCTATATCTGTATTTAAACCAGAAAATCCACAACATATTGCTGAATTTCCATTGCACATAGACAAATTGAAGCATTAATCTTGGAAAGATGTCATCAGGCTATAATATTTAGAAACCATAGAAAGTTTGGAAATTCTAAGACAATTTTAAACCTGTTCCCGCTTTTTCAAATCTAGAATACCTCATGGTAGAGCTTATTTTCAAAGCGAAATGATAACTTGAACTAATCTGTTGAACAAAACAATATGACACACACAACTTATATGCACTTTTTTCTGTACAAAATGCAAGAGCCTAAAGCATAGGAATAATTCTAAAAGTTCTTAAACGAGGCAAAAAAATTATCTTCAGGCCTTAACAAGTTGAAAAGATTGTCAAACATTGCCCTCTATCATTTATATGGAACCCACAACATAGGGGAAATATTCATTGAACAGTAAGGATTTGGTTATGGTTAAACCTTTTCCATACAACATAACATAAGAGCAGACATAATTAAAAGCTGCTGTAGATGATAAAACAGGTGTTGATAAAGACTGCATTCTTCATGTATAAAAATGCAGAGAAAATGATGAGGCAAAATGAGACAACACAGGCTATCAAGTTATCAACATTTTCTTCTTTTACCATATCATTTACAAGCCTTTTCTGTCGGTGAGGCAAACCTGTGTATGGTAGAGAAAGGGCAGAATGCTTTCCCATACAGAAAGGTAAAGAAAGGAAATAGACTGTCGCAATTTGAAAGTTCAGAATACAAAATTGACAGCGGTACAAATAGGATTCGTTTACAATAAACTAGCATATAAAATATTGAATAAAATAAAATATTGAGGTAAAAGGAGAATCAGCACTTTCTTCATTTGACTCATTAATTTCCAAAGCCTTTTCTAATAGGGACTTCAAAACAAGGTCTTTCCAGGAAAGGGTTAAAGTATTTAGTTGATCCCTAAACAAACACAAGTGGATTAGGTGCCTCAGGGATACAGGTAAAAGAGGGTAATGGCTTTCAGAATCATAAAATATCTTTTTAATATTTTAACACCCTATGTTGAGGGTATTCATTTGAATTCTTAAATCAAGACTATTCAAACAAGAGATGTTTGTAAAACATATATGCCCCCTCAAGGGCCTACATTTGATGTAGGTCAAAGTCCAAGGTCAAGTTAACAAGGTCCAAGGTCATGGTCAAATATGAAAGGTCTTGGTAGGATGTGTGTATGTGTGAAATATTAAAGCTGTATATGTAAAAGTAAAATGAAACATAGGCCAGGTTAAAGTTTTTAAAAGTAGGCCAAATGCCAAGGTCAAGGTCATGGTCAAATGTGAAAGGTCTTGGTTGGAGGTGTCCATATGTGAAATATCAAGGCTGTAGGTGTAAAAGGACATGATATGTATGCCTGGTTTCAGTCTTTTTAAAAGTAGGTCAAACTCCAAGGTCACGGTTGAAAGATTCAAGGTCATGGTCAAATGTGAAAGGTCTTGGTAGGAGGTGTCTATGTGTGAAATATCAAGGCTGTAGGTGTAATAGGACATAAGATAAAGGCTAGGTTAGAAATTTCTAAAAGTAGGTCAAACTCCAAGGTCAAGGTCCAAGGTCATGGTCAAAGTGAAATATCTTGGTTGGAAGTGACCATGTGTGAAATATCAAGGCTGTATATGTAAAATGACATGAAATATAGGCCAGGTTAATGTATTATAAAAGTAGGTCAAACACCAAGGTCAAGGTCACAAGGTCCAAGGTCATGGTCAAATGTGAAAGGCCTTGGTCGTAGGTGTCCATGTGTCAAATATCAAGGCTGTATGTGTAAAAGGACATGATATATCGGCTAAGTTAAAGTTCTTTTTAAAGTAGGTCAAAGTCCAAGGTCAAGGTCACAAGGTCCAAGGTCATGGTCAAATGTGAAAGGTCTTGGTAAAATGTGTCCATGTGTGAAATACCAAGGCTGTATGTGTAGTAGCACATAAGATATAGACCCAGTTTATTTTTTCTTTAAAAAGTAGGTCAAACTCCAAGGTCAAGGTCACAAGGTCCAAGGTCATAGTCCTATGTGATAGGTCTAAGTCGGAGGTTTCCATGTGTCAAATATCAAGGCTGTATGTGTAAATGGACATGATATATCGGCCAGGTTAAAGCTTTTTTAAAAGTAGGTCAAACTCCAAGGTCAAGGTCACAAAGTCCAAGGTCATGGTCAATTGTGAAAGGTCTTGGTAAGATGTGTCCATGTGTGAAATATCAAGGCTGTATTTGTAAAAGGTCATGAGATATATGTCAGGTTTAATTTTTTTTAAAGTAGGTCAAACTCCAAGGTCAAGGTCACAAGGTCCAAGGTCATGGTTAAATGTGAACGATGTTGATAGGAGGTATCTATGTGTGAGATATCAAGGCTGTATGTGTAAAAGGACACGAGATATAGGCAAGGTTAAGAATTAAGTGTAAAAATCAACAAAGGGCAATAACTCCAAGAATTTGATTGGCAGAGTTACGGTTCTTGTGCACTGCACCTCTCCATAATGAAATCTATTCACCTGTAAAGTTTCATGATTCTACCTTACATATTTTTTGAGTTGTGCTCCGGACAAGAATCAAGTTATAAAATCAACAAAGGGCAATAACTCACAAAAGTTGATCGGCAGAGTTACAGTTCTTGTGCACTGCACCTCTCCATAATGAGATCTATCCACCTGTAAAGTGTCATGATTCTACCTTACATACTTTTTGAGTTATGCACCGGACAATAATCAAGTTTGAAAATCAACAAAGGGCAATAACCCAAAAAATATGATCAGCAGAGTAACGGTTCTTGTGCACTGCACCTCTCCATAATGAGATCTATCCACCTGTAAAGTTTCATGATTCTACCTAACATAGTTTTTGAGTTATGCTCCGGACAAGAATCAAGTTATAAAATCAACAAAGGGCAATAACTCAAAAAATTTGATCAGCAGAGTTACGGTTCTTGTGCACTGCACCTCTCCATAATGAGATCTATCCACCTGTAAAGTTTCATGATTGTACCTTACATACTTTTTGAGTTATGCTCCGGACAAGAATCAAGTTATAAAATCAACAAAGGGCAATAACTCAAAAAATTTGATCGGCAGAGTTACGGTTCTTGTGCACTGCACCTCTCCATAATGAGATCTATCCACCTATGAAGTTTCATGACTCTACCTTTAATACTTTTTGAGTTATGCTCCGGACAAGGTTTGGTCTACGGACAGACCGACCGACCGACCGACCGACCGACCGACCGACCTTCCGACCGACCGACCGACCGACCGACCGACACTTGCAAAACAATATACCCCCATTTTCTTCGAAAGGGGGCATAATGAGTACCCATAACAAAGCGTTCAGATTTTAAACATCAAATATAGAATGATTTACCTCCTTTTATCTGTAGCTCCATATGCATTCTTTATCAGATATTATGATCTGCATAATCTGATAATAGGGATATGATATCGCCGGTGGGGAGTCAAAACCTCGTAACTCCAGCTTATTCAAGCTGTAGTTACGAGGATTTGACTCCCCACCAACGATATGTGATAAAATCTACCTGGTCAAAACAATTCCTCACTTGAAAATTCCAGAACCCATAACATAGGGCTTCTTTCCTTGCAATGTGATGATTTTTAGTATTCTGTTAGAGGTCTATGAGATGTAAAGTCATGCAAAATTTCAAGACTCTAGGCCAAATAGTCCTTGAGAAAACTGTGTTTCAGTGTGAAACCTTAAACCCCACAACATAGGGCCAATTTTTCTATAAGCACAATTATTTGAAGTATTTTGGTAGAGGGCATTGAGACAATACTACATACAAAATTTCAAGGCTCTAGACCTTATAGTTTGGGAGGAGAAGATTTTTTAGTAATTGTGGACAGACAGACGGACGGACAGACGGACAGACGGACGACGGACGGTGAGCGATCACAATAGCTCACCCTCAGCACTTCGTGCTAAGGTGAGCTAATAAAAGCTTTTTAAGAAACAACAACTGAATTTATACAATTTAGTCTGCCTACAAAGTCAAAAAATGTGACTTTCGTAGGCATTCTCTGAACATGGGCGACTACCATGCCCAATGATATCTTCAAGGCATGGTACGTACGGCTTGCCCGGTAGTCGCCTCTAGCAGGCGATATTGGTTGAAATAAACTAGGTCAAAGGTCATTCGGTACATTTTTCAGACATGCCCCCTAAAATACCTCATAACTTACACATTTATTAAGCTAAAACAAATATTTTGGTACCTAAATAAAGCTAACGATCTGTACTGTCACTTAAAACATCAATATGCAACTTTACGAATTTGTGTTTTTGTAATTTTTGATAAATATAACGAAAAATTGCCAAAAAAATCACAAAAATAAGTTTTTTCGAAAAGTAAAAAAATCCTAAAAAATACAAACGGTATGTTTGGATGAATGGCATTATAGTTAAAAATTGCCTAGACACCTGTTGTTTACTGAAATATATTTGCTTACAGAATTAGTCTTTGGCTTACCCCTTTAGCCATAGCTAAAAGTGGGTGGGGTAAATTTTCCAAAACAAGAGGACCATGATGGTCCTATATCGCTCACCTGAAAATAGGTGACATGAGCGAAAATGGTAATTTTGTCAATTGAAAAGACATATAACTAAGGACTTTCTGTTACGATCAGAAGCTACAGCATACGGATAATTTTTAGACTTTAGACATTAAACTACACAAAATCTTCAAATATTCAGGTCTTATAATTTGTGAAAAGATTGTCAAACACTGACCTCTTTATCATCTTTATATCGAACCCAGTCAACTCACAACATAGGGGAACTATTCATTGAACAGCTACAATTTGATTTGGTTAAATCTTTTCCTAACAGCATAACATCAGAGCAGTAGAATTAAAAACTGCTGTAACTAATAAAACAGAATGCTGAGTAAGACTGCATTAATGTACAAAAGTGGACAGAGAATGATGAGGCAAAAGATGCAAATATAGGCTATCAGCATTTTCTTCTTTTGCAATAACATTTTCCCAGCATTTTCAATAAGTGAGCCAAAACCTACTTAATCCCTTCCCAAACTGAAAAGGAATAGACTGTTCCAATTTAAAAAAAAGAAAATAAAATTGATATGGATAAAGAAAGGATTCATGCAAAATAAAGAAGATAAAATTTTGAGACAAAGGGAGAAAATTACTAATTATCAGCCTTTTCTTCATTTGACTCAATATTTTCCCAAACCTTTTCTAATTATTTAGGGATGTCAAACCAGGCATTTTCAGGAAAGGGTTAAACTAAAGTACATATCTAGAGGCTGTACTAGAGATTCAAATAGGATAGGTTAAGGGCTTTCCAAATTGTAAAATATCTTTCAATGTTTTTATCAAACCCTGTGATGTGGGTATTCATTTGAATGATCCAATCAAAACTATTTAAATAAGTACCATCAACAAAGGATAGCTTAAATAACAAATAGAATGTATTTACCCCTTTTTACCTGCAGTTCCCCATTCTGGTAAACATTTCTCCGTCTTGAGTAAACAATCCTG